>CAKNEU010000158.1:0-64434 GCA_930272665.1 Mariannaea elegans | reverse complement strand
GTCTCGAGCCCTTGCGGGCTCATTGTCTCAGACTATCTAGGTTGCCTCACCCGGGTCCCGGGCAATCCCGTACAACAGTCGAGGCTAAGATTGCAGTGCACGCCCCTACCCGCCCCCCCCCACCACATGGGAAACCCCAGCGATCTGCGCTTTGAGAACGCTCGGACCGTTGAGTCTCCTTTGTCGAGGCTAAAATTGCAGTGCAAAGTTGGGCAAAGTTGGGCAAAGTTGGGCACCTCAGATCTCCTCCGTCGAGGCTGAAATTGCCGTGTTTTTCCTCACCCACTATTACTCGCAGCGAACTTCTTTTTTTTTTTTTTTTTTTTTTCCGTTTTGCGCCCCTGTCAACCCCGCGCAAACGATCTGCACATCGAGAACGCTCGGACCGTCAAGTCTCCTCGGTTGAGCCGTTGCTCTCGAAGATGTTGCTCCTGAAGGCTCTGACCTCCCTGAGAGGGGGGACAGGAAAAAAGATGCTTGTGGGCCGAGGATTTTTTTTCCCACTTCAATACAATAAAAATTGGGTTTGAGAAAACGTTGCAATTTTAGTCTCAATAGGTCGGGGGTTCTTGTGGAGCAATAACTTAACTGTTCGGGGGGGGGGCGGGGGGGGGGCCGAGAATCTTCAGGAGCAGTAGTTCTCCGGAAGAGCAGCTCGAATTCCAGCCGTAGTGGGCTCCCAGTTACCACATACAACAACGCCGGCAGGTCTGGGATTGTAGTGGTGATAGTAGCAGGTGGTTGCACCTCGGTTCGAGCTTTGCGGCTGCCCGAGTTGTCGTAGCTCCTTGTTGTGAGCCTGGTAGGACTGATGGGACTTTTTTCCATTTCTCAATGATGATTTTTCTCCAGCTTGCATTCTGCCTAAGAGTATAATCTTGACTTGGTAATCTGGCGCACCAAACCACCATCGCATAGCTCTTCTTAGATCTTCCATACTTACCATACTTAAAGAATCCCTAGCCTTAATCATCACTGTAGGCCTGCTCCTACGGTTGTAGCCCGTTTGACAGGGTTGAACAGAGCTTGGCTGAATGGTGAAGAGGCGCCTAATACACATTATAATAGAAGCTTTCTGCAATACCTACGCTATCTGACAAGCTTGGTTCACGTCCTTCGTTGATACTGGCGTCCCCGAGTACATGATGGTCGGCAACGGCCAGAGAATGGAAACGAGAGGCAGAGGGACGGTTGTACTTCCCATCCAGGGAGGAAACATAATCCTTGAGAACGTGAGATATTGCCCCGAAGTAGCTGCCAACTTGATCAGCACTGGGATTCTCCGAGGAAAGGGAATTATCGTTGATGGCTGCCACGACCAACTCGTGATGAAGTCAACGGGGCAAGTCATATGCCCAGTGATTTGGCGCAACAACATTTCGATGATTGAGTGCAGGAAGCCACCCGATCTGCACAAATGCAGCGTTGGAGGGTAGAAGTGGACGTATTAGGACAGTCGGAAGAGAAAGATATCGCGGTTCGACGTTGAAAGTGTCGGGATGGTTTGCTTTGGACCGTGGGAGGCCCACGACGAGATTGTGGGCTGCAACGTGACCGCCACTGCATTTTAGGGGACGGCGTCGGCCCGAAGCTGGGCTGCCGACCCTGGGTGATTTATTTGTTGTGGGCAGATATCGCGGTTCGACGTTGACGTGTTAGGATAGTTTGTTTTGGATCGTGGGGTGCCCGCGACGAGATTGCGGATGGGTGATTCGATGGTGGGCAGAAGATGGGGATAGGAGAGAGGAGAGCAAGTGCGTCTTGCTGTCTTTCGTGCTGTCACGGCTTCTTTACCTTTCAATGTGCTAGGCCTTCTTGTGTTCCTGTAGGATGAACATTGGGAGGAAAATTCACGTATGCAGTTCTCGAGAACTTGGATTCCTTCCCTTGATGGTGCAACTTTGTGTGAGCCCAACCGGCCGAATTCAGACGCAGCGACCCCAGGGCCTTGACAGCCTTGCGTTCGCCAAACAAAAATGTCTTACCACGGGCGTAGGATCGCGTCTGACGTCGTGTAGGATCTCATCTGGCATGCAGGATCTGAGACAGGCGAGAGAAACATAAAGATGATGGAAGCCAAGTCAGTCGGAAGGTCTCCATACTAATCAAAGGGGATATGGCCATCAGCAGCGCCGTCTTGTGGTCAACGACTTCTTCTCCACCTTTTGATGGTGATCCTTTGCCCTTCATCTCCACGTACAATTTGCCATTCTTGGTTACCACACTGCCGACGCCCTGCACACTCCCATCGTACATCGCTGAAGGGGACGGCGAGACTTTTAGACCGGACATCCATGAGATCCTCGGATTCTTGGGCTCGGTAGGTATGGTCTGATAATGGCACAAGGAACAGTAGTTGGGGTACAAGCTTCAAGGGCCTTTGACAGCCAATGATTGTACTCGACTGGGAACGTCTTCAAAGGTGCTGAGAGGGGAGTGTTAGATGTCGTGAGATAGGCAGCCAAATCCAGAGCAGCTTTGTGCCCTTTAGCTTCTTCATTGAGTCCATTGGGTATGCACTTTGTCGGTGGAGCTCGGTGAGACTGTTTGGAAGCGGGTATGGAAGCGTAGAGTCGCTAAAATGGATACGTTCATTGCGGAGGATGAAGGATCTCGTCACGCAGTGGTCAGACGAGTTGGCGGGATCAGTAAACGTCATGGTGTGAGTCGATAGGGTGGTTGTGCCGCTAGTGGACGATATAGACTCGGTGGGGGCAAAGGGGATGTTGATCTGCTTTGTTGTACCAGCCATGGGCTTGTTGCTGGCCTCCAGAACGGAATACGTGGCTATAATCTTTTAGGTTAACAGAGGTGGAGGCGGAGGCGGAGGCGGAGGCTTGACTGACGCGATGGTCTCGAACTCGGGAATCCGCGATGGGCAGCATATGTGAATCGTTGTGTGTCTCCTCATCGAGCTCTCCTATCATCCATCCAAGAACTTTGCCTCTCAACCCAGATGTATAGTGATCTTGAAGGCAATCCTCTCCAAAACGTTCCAAGGTTTGAACATGACCCACAGGAAGAAACATGTCAGTAAAGATTGGCTTCTCCTCATCTAGGGCCATTCCCTCCCTTTTCGCAGGTCTGGTTTGCAGGTGCTAAGCTGTCGCATTTCACATGTCAAATTTCTCTTCTCACTGCGGAATATGAGGAAGGCCTGCAGACCACACAGCGGTGTGGTCTCTAGCTTTCATTACCAGGGGAAGATGGCGAAGGCGAAGAAGGATTATCGCCGTGGTTACTTTGCTGGCGCAGACGGGATGATCGATGACTGTTAGAGATGAAGAGGGCACGGCAGAGGATGGAGGAGAGCCTAGTCCCTCAATCAATGCATGCTAGTTGCGGAAGCATCACCGTAACGCATAAAAACAGACATCCGCCGGTATTTCCTTATATAGTCTGTGCCCATTGACTCGATCGCCAATGACTTTAGCTACCACCTGGCTGATGGTTCGTCGAAGTGTTGGCTCTGGGCCATCGAAATCGATGTTATAGTACGCGGCTCCAGCTTTCATGATCCCCGTAGTATCGCGACATGCCGACGAAGGCGTCGGAAGAGAACCGGTATCATCTGACCCGCGCCTATGTTGACCTCCAACAATATGGTTGCGTACTATATTTGAGCTTCTCGAAAGCTTGAAAAGTGCCGCCCCTTTCCTGTGCAACTCTGAATGTTATTTGGAGCGCTACGTCGACAGGAAGCGATCGAAGGGATCAACACTGGACGGGAGAGAGTTCGAGCTTGGTGGTGCCATGTTCCGATTCTTGGTTGCGATCTAATGGATAGGAAAGAGGATACCAGATTCTATATCTGTACGAGTTGGATATGCATAAACTCGACAATGACTCGATCCGAGCTGGTCCATTCGAGTTTAGCTTGACGTTCCTGCAGAGAATGTTTGAGAATATCCAGGGCAAAGACTCACTAGCTTGTTTTGCCTAGACTCTCCGCTGCTGTCCCGTCTATCGCATGCCGCACGGCCTGACTTCTTAAGGCTGCTGTACTTTTATTCAGTCCTCGTGCGTTGCCATCAAAGTTGCGTTGCGCTGCAGGTTGTGTGATAACAGTGCATGCTGCATACTGTGTGATAACAGGTACATGCTGCAGGTTGAGTTGTACTGCATATTATGTGATAGTAGGTGCATGTTGCAGGTTGAGTTGTACTGCATGTTGTGTGATAGTAGGTGCATGCTGCATATTGTGTGATAACAGGTGCATGCTGCGAAATGTGACAACGGTGCATGCTGCGTGATAACATGCAGCGCAACACATCGCATCCGATCATCATGTAGCATCTGAGACATCTAAGGCGTTGTGCAGGATCGGATCTTATGTGCATGATCGGATCTGAGACATTGTACAGGATCATAACAGGGATCGCATCTGTTTTCGCGCAACATCGCATTTGGCGAGACACGAGCACTCACACGGCTGGAGCAGGACTCGCAACAGACATGTTAGCATTGCCAGCAGGGACGGTCAGCGGGGACGATTAGCACCGGGCGGGCGCCTGCTAGTCGCTCGGTGGGAGACACAGGAGACGACACGACACGACATTTTCATCCTTAGTGGCAGGCGTAGGCGTGAGGGATCAGACAACAGCACGCCGACGCGGCGTGTGTTCGCCGGCAGCCCCCCCCCCCCCCCGACGAACTGGAGCCATGCCTACAAAATCCACAGGACACTTGGGAGCAGGGTTACCCGTGTTGGCATAAAGTGCATGGGCGACTCGAGCCGGCATCTTGATCCTGTGAGACACCAAGCTTCCCTCGGTAGTGGCAATAGGGTCTGGGGAATTTCACTCTGTGGACCTCAGGTGAACGAGCACTTGCAAGAGATCTTGGGCAATGTTGTCATCGTGGACATACATACAACCGTTGGGCGGCCTCGAGTCGACGGGTGAAGTTGAATGAGGATGGCCATTAACTTGTGGATCGATGCAAGCTCCTGGAACTGGAGGATGGTAGTAGAGTTGCTGTCACCGCTGCAAGCATACACGGGGGTTTTCCACAAAATCTTACATCACTTTGCCAGACAGATGCAGCGGACTTCAGGGCACAAGAAATGCACCAGTGCCCAAGAGCACTCTCATCTCAATCCTCTTTATTTTCGGGAGTTCTGCTGGGCAACATAGTTCTAATACTATCGAGCTGCGGAATGGAGTTCTAGGTGGTTTATCTGCAAGGTATTAGAAGGAGGCATAAATAAGGGAAGGAAATAAACATACCACACCGCACTTCTTTACAGACTGCTCGCAGAGCGTACAGCCATTCTCCAAGGCGCCCTGGCAACAATAGAGATGGAGGAAATGTGTCTCTGAAGTAGGCATTCAGAAACAGGGAAAGGTCGTCATTTGACTAGCTGGCGAAGGGTTGCAAGGAGCAGAATCAATTGTTTGGCTTGTTGTGCAGGGACGTTGCATTGTAAGAAGCTGAGTTGATTGTTGTGCTTGCTGTGTAAAGAAATCGCATGGAAAGAAGCAGAGTTGATCGTTGCATTGCAAGAAGCAGAGTGTGTAGAGAAATCGCATTGTAAGGAAGCGGGAGTTTGATCGTTATGCTTGCTGTGTAGAGAAATCGTATTGTGTAAGGGAGCAGAAAATCAATCGTTGGCATGTAGAAGGAAAAGCTTCGTCTCCAATAGCCGCAATAAGTTATATTAGCACAGGTTATGTCAAGCAGTCGGGGAAGGAAGGAGAGATGTCACGTGTGATGCCACTCGTGACTGGATGAAACAGGGATGCTGTGCGTATACTCACCGAAAGAACTACCCACGTCCCCATGCGCGCGCTGCACGTATTGCACCATAGACATATTTTAAACCCCAAAAAAAAACCCCCCGAGAAAAATGTAAAGGCAGAACACACTCAAGACAACTAAGCAAGTACGTACGCCCCAAAGATCCGCGACTAAGTTGCGCTGTGTGTTTTGCTTTTGCGCGGTGCTGAGCATGCTGTGTTTTACTGTATTTGGCTGCAAGAAGTACCTAAATTAAGTAGCATTACACCCAGCCAGTACCCAAACTTTTTTTTTTTTTTTTTCCACACCCACACTCAGATGCTGCCCGCCCACCCTTCTAGCACCAGACCCACCGGGCACATGTTGTCTGTATAGGCTAAAATTGCAGTGTTCCGATGCGTTTGGGGTGCAGCATCCAAAACATTTGTGTAGGATCGGCATCTGTTGTTTGCTACTATCGGCGAGAAACTGGGCATTACCGCGAGCCCTTCTGACATTGACCAAACACTTCTCTAGATTTTTCGAGTCTTTTTTGTAAGCCGTGTATTTTGCTGTGGGGTATGCGTAGATAGCAGACCAAGGGAAAAAAAATAAAAAATTTTGCGTTGTGCGTTTTGCTTGCGCGGTGCTGAGCATGCCGTGTTTTTACTGTATCTGGCTGTAAGGAGTAAGTAGCATTACACCTCAGATGCACGATCGGATCTAACATTGTGCATGACCGGGATCTAGAACATCGCGCTACTCAGTGGTATGTTCCTTGAGATTGTATGTAAATTGTTGATCTGACCGCAAGTACTATTCTAATTCATTCTCATATCTATCTAGTATTTTGACCCTACTCATCAACTCCCTCGCTCCACTCACCACTATCCTCATCAAGTTCCTCATCACACTCATCAAATTCCTCGTGCCACTCATAAGGTTTCTCGCCCAGCACCTCTACATCATAACCATGGGCCTTGATATCCTCAAGGAGCCACTCCATCGGGGTAGCATAAGAAACATCATGGCAATCGTCGGTTGCGTTTCCATTGCCACTGGTCAACATACCACCAATACGACATTCAGAATCCCACACACAAGATCCCATGTCAGGACCAGCACCAAAACAAAGTCTTTGGCCACCATGATAACATCTCCGACCAAGGATACACCACTCCTCGCTGTAGAACTTGACACCCTCGCTCGATTGGCATATGATTGATGTGACGTTGTTCGCAAGGCCCATTGAGAAATGAGTGTTGCTGCCACATTTACCAACAAGTCGCACTCCTTCATGTACTGTTCGGACAGCGTCCCAAGGAGGATACTTCAATTCATTCTCTGGAATGACACCCTTAAGCTGCACTGTGTTGCTGGGTTGGCTGATAGGTAAGAATGACGAACAAACGATCGACTCCGCCTGCACCGTCTCAAACAGTTCTTCATACCCAGATCTTAAACCTCCAATGTCGGCCCAGTTCTCAAGGGACTCCAAGGGAGTGGTATGCTTGTCAGAGTGAAGCTCAATTAGAGCCCAGTCTCTAAGTCGCTGACCAGATGCATCCATACCAAGCTTGGGAGAATAGATGACATGACCGATGATGCGAGTTGCTGGATCTTGCATGCTATCCATATGGGACTGCAACTTACAAAGGTCATCCAAATCCGCCTTTGCGCGCTGAATTGTCGCGTTGTTGACCTCCCGAGACATGTTCTCGCTGTCGTCATGATGCCTCTGGAGTTTGCTTTTGGCCAGTGAAATCAACAGGGGAATAGTATCCCTTTTCAGCTCAAAGGTTGCATTGCCAGGCTGAATAATGGTGTACCTGCTGCTGGTGTCGCTGCCATCGTACACGAATTCAACATTCGCGTCTTTTTCGTCAAAAAGGAAATGCCTACTGGTCAAAGCAAGCACTTTTCCGGTGTCCTTTTGGCGCAAGTAAAGACACTTGGTACCTTCACGACGTGGTGCTTTGAAGGGGGCAATGGGTGACCCAAGAAATTCGGACCAAGCTTTCTGGCTTGTGGTAACGTCTTCAAAGCTAAGTGGCAGGCGAACGTCGGGAGATAGCTTCGTCGCAGTTGAAGGCGCTTGTGGTGGCGAGACAGCAGTCGGCGAGACGGCAGTCGGACATGGCTCTGGCAGAGAGGAGGCCCATACAGAAGGCCCGCTTCGTTTGATACAAGCCTCCTTCATTTCAACATGGACATCATCGATACCATACTGTTGAAGGATGTTGTGGCATCGCATCACGACTGGATGGCCTTCAAACCATGTTGTCGAGTCTTTCTCAACCGAGATGAAGAAGGTAATCGGGTGCCCCCCGGTGAGTTTCTCACCAGTCGTCTCATTTTCGTTTTTCTGATATCCAATACGTAGAATGTCGATAGCTGTCCATTGTGTAGTGTCGAGGGCTTGAAAGATGTCGCGGCGTAGTGGACAAGATGAATCATTCCACAAGTCGGCAATAGCATGTGGTCCAACAACCCCAAGCACCTTACCAATTGGCCCCCGATCTGTGAGCAACTTCCATTCAGTGCTGCTTGATCGAGCTACTAGCCTTGGCTGACTTGGCAGACCACAGTAATAGAATTCTTGTTCTTCCAAACTGGGCGGGCTTGCGGCTAGATCGATGTTAGGCAGAGCCATGTTTGCGATAATGTTGGCTTGATTTGGTTCTTTTGTTTTTGATGTATTGCCTTTCTTTTTTTTTCCAAGGCGGGAGGAGGATGTGGTTGGGAGATTATGGCCGAAGGGGGGGGGGGGCATAATAGTTGTTTATATACTTCTCAGGCCATGCATGCTTGAACATGACAAAATGTACTTGGTCCACACCTTGAGGTGGAACAGAAGAAAGTCTCCTGGATAGATGGTCATGCATGCTTGAACATGTCAAAGTGTACTTGGTCCATACCTTGAGGTGGAACAGAAGAAAGTCTCCTGGACAGATGATTAGAGAAAATATCGAAAAACAGTTGAACAGATCATCTGGTCAAAGTTCGACAAAGAAAATATCGAAAACAGTTGAACAGGTCATCTGGTCAAAGCCCAACAAGGATGAATGCCTTCTTGAAGTAGCGCGATGCCTTGTGTTGGATTGGAACAAAAGTGCTTGTGGCTCAGAACACTGCAATTTTAGCCTCGACAGACAGCATGCGCCTGCCTGGTGGGTCTGGTGCCGGAAAAGGTGGGCAGGCAGCAACGAAATCCAGACCCAGGGCATCCGAATTAGACTTAGCACCCCAGAACTCATGCCACTCTGTTAGCTTCACTGAGAGCCGCATCATATCATCATTGAAGGATCGGATCTGACGTGCGGGATCGTATCCGCGTGATAACAGGTGCATGGTATGTGATAATGTGCTGCATGCTGTAGGTGCAATGACTCGGTGCGCAACGTGCTGGTGCATGTGCGTGACCCGACGTGCAACCTGTGGAGCCTGAAAAATGCATTGCATTGCGTCCACCCGAATGTGCATCCATACGTGACCCAACTTCTCCTCAGATGTAAAATTCGCTGCTGGAATCACTGTAAACAGTCCCCCCCCTCCCCCCCGAAGTGCTAGATGCACGAACAAATGGCTGGAGTTCATCACGCTCAAGGGAGCAAAAAAAAAAAACATCGTGTCAGAGAGGCCAGGATTTTGGTCGCGAGTACTGAATAACGTACTGAGAGTCGCAAAACTCAATCTATAAATACAGCCTCTTCTTCTCTTGCGAATTTCAAATTTTATTCTACACCACCAATTTCGTTGCCCAGTATTTTCTTCCATTACAACATTACCCCAAAAAGTATTCACAAAAGACTTTCAAAAAGCAATGGATCAGTACATTTTAACTCCCGGCCCCGAGGAATTGCAACGGCGCCTTAGAGTTGAACTGGTGTGCAAGTACACACGAGAGCATCTTCTTCCGAAGCTTGTTACAGAGCTTGCTTCTCGAGAGGTCACCGGCCTGAACATTATCGACACATGGAACATTATTGTTAATGGTCTCATGGACAGACTTGACAACACTGTCCGCGTTATATTCGAAATGGGTCAATGTGATTTGAACATCAATGAAGATCGTTTATTGTGCTTCTACGATGATAAGTCTCTTGGCTCCCAAGCATGGGCTGAATACTGTGCCTCATGAGAGGGGGGGAACAGTAAAGCTACGCATCTGATCCGCTTTGGGCACTCAGACTTGGACATACATAGCTGGGGATTCTGATGACCTCCAATGACGAAATAAATACAAAATACAGTTGAAGGATGCATCTGTTGAGCCTGAAAATGCATTTGTGTCCACCCGAAAGTGCATCTTTTGTAATTTGAACGTGCATTTGTTAATCGGATCTGACCAATACAAGATGCAACATAGATTGGCAGAACAAAAACGACCGGAACATGCGAACAACAACAACAAGAGAATAGAACAGAGACCTAGCTCAACGGAAGAGCTTGTTCGGACCTGGAATATCCCCACCCATTCCAGCAGAAGGGACTTCCCAAGGTGGCCCGAGCCCAAGGATGAAAGAAGCCTCTTTGTCCAGATCAAAAGAGTATTTTCCTGTACACTAGTAATTGGTAATAGTCAGCCAGCATCATGAAATGGGCATAAAAGGAAGGACCCGATCCAAGACATCCAGTAATCTTACCAACGAGATCACTTGTGGTATATCTGACATAATGCCTCCCAAAACCACTCGCAACAGCTATGACAACGGCACCCGTATTACTGCCCTTATATTAAAAGCCATAGGATACTCCAGACGCCAGATTTTCAATAAAACAGGCATTAAGCATCAAGCACTATCGCTACTTGTTAAAAAGGCGAAGAAACGAGGGTGGAGTGAAGGCGAGGCCGTACTGTTAGACCATGTTGTTGACGGAAGGCGGCCAGGGAGACCTCGGCTTCTCAAAGGGGATAAGACAGACCATACCAGACAAATGGCTACAAGGAAAAAGGCAGACCGTACCAGACAAATGCCCATAGGGGAAAAGGTAGACCGTACCACACCCGCAACAGGAAGGGCGGAATTGAACGGATGAGGTATCGTAAGGAGGGCGTCTTGTGCTCGTCATTCATGTCCTCCTCATGCTCATCCCTGCCCACCAATTTATTAGCAGATAGGAATAGTAATAGAATAGAGAGAATAGATACTGACTTGATCGCCTTTTTGTGCACTTGGGCTTGGGCGTTTCAAACACTTCCTCGTCCAATCCGAATTCCATCTTCAGGAACCAATTGATATCTTTGTCGTTGTTACGGGCCAGGGCCTAGAGAGCCCGGCGAAGCCCGGCGTAGCTCGGCTGTGACTCGAGGAGCTATGCCAGGTGAAAACTCTAACCCTTCCGCCGAAGGCTTCTGCACGAAGCTTCTCCGACGGCCCAACGTTAGTCTTAAGCGTTGATCATCACGATGTTCTCTTCTCAGCACTACCAGGAGCCTAGCGCTTGCGAGGTAAGTCTCTCTTGGGAGTTGAAGTAGCGGAACGCTGCCTCCAACAGCGGCCTGGATGTTCGATGTGTCTCGATCGCGACGGAGCTTTTAGACGTGTTGTCTAGGGACAGAGTTAGCGGGACTGATAAAGAATGAAATCCTTGAACGGAATCAAGAGAAAGAAACGAAAGAAAAAGGGGGGGGACATGAGTATTTGACAGCGCAAGGACGAGGAGTTGAACGAATATGAGAAACCAGTAGATGCACAGGGACTAAAGGCATGAGACCCAGACGCTTCATGCCGATGATGCAACCCACGAATCGGGCCTCGGTCAAGGTGATGGTGGCGCGACCGTTCCAACGGGGGAGGGGGGGGTTTCAATAGTTGGATTGATTGCCTTGTTCTGCCAACTCCACCCGCACCTCCACGCAGTGCAACACGTCACATGCGCACAAATAAAGCAATAGCACCTCCCCCCCCTGGCTCGAGACTTCCCCGATGGATACAAACATTTGTCCCAACCTCGAATGAATAAGAGATGAAGGAGAGAGATGGGACGACAAAAACGAGGTTACCGCTGGCGTAGGAGGCGGAGACACCATTCGGATGGGCTTTGCGGTTGTTGACTTGATGAATGGGTGAATTTGTTGGATCTGGGGACGGTGGGCCATCGGTGGGGCTTTCAAGGGTGGGGGGGGGGGAAAAAAAAAAAAGCCGGGTTGTGATTGCTGCGGGTGGGTTACCGCGTTGCTCCGTGCATACTGTGTGCCAACAAGATCGACGCGTGAAATTGAAAGTGCGCTAGGTGGCGGGAGATCGACACGTCAAATTGAAAGTGCGCGAGAGGTGGCGGGAGATCGACACGTCAAATTGAAAGTGCGCGAGAGGCGGGAGATCGACGCGTCAAATTGAAAGTACGCGAGGTAGCACATTAGCGAGGTTCCCGCAACGAGTGCAAATGTAACGTTCAATTTCCACTTCCCGGATTTTTTTTCGTACAGCCGACACATAAATATTAATTTGTAACCTGCTAACTGGGATATGTACATCATTTGGCTGGTCTTCGCTTCGCTAGAGATATCATATAATACCTCTAGCTACTAACCCAGAACACCACGAGAAGGTGCCAGCCGTCGTCCTGGAACCTCCACACATGGTTATAGACCAAGGCTTCACTGGCTGTACTATCTAGTAGAATAGACAAAGAAAAGCCATACGTACGATTAATCTAGTATAATAGGGTTCTCAACAGACCCCTCCTCCTCCACGGCAATTGGATCATCTTGGGTTCCATCCTCCTCAAGCCGGATAGGCTCTTCTGCAGAAGTCCCCGGACCTTCTAACAGAAGTATCGGTCGAGAAGGCATAGAACCAGGGGCGTTGCGTACGCGCCTACCCACTGAGTCTCTGTTGTCACACCCAGCAGCGCGGTCCGGCCACATGCAATTGCCGCAGCAGCCACCGAAATGACCCGGAAGACGAATGCAGTACGGGAATGGACTTGCATACAAGTTCGGGTCCGAGCGCATCTTGTTTTCACAAGATGAACAGGGACGAGAGCAAGGAACACCTCGACTCTGGATGAGAAGGGCATTCACGTACAAGTCATGCATGCTTATAATCTGCTGAGGGTCAATCCGGTCCTGAATATACTGAACCGGTCTCCCACGCAGGCTAAGGGCACGGCGCTGGGGCGTATTATGTGCGTACAGCCGGAGCTGCCTATTACTAATATCCGCCTCTAGGAGACGGGGTTCATAGGCCACCTGTACGAGACGGAGTGGCTAACAAGCAGGTTAGTTATTGTACGTCGAGAAAGGCTTGAGTAGATGTAGCTTACGGTAGGGCGACGCTCGCCAGGGCGATGCTCGGTAGGGCGATGCTCGCCAGGGCGGAGGCGGGAGTTGGGGTTGGAGTTGGGGCTACAGCAGTCAGAAACTGGGCGCATTTTCGTACGGAGAAGAGAAGCATACGAGCTCATTGTGGCTAGTTTGAAGGTATATTAGCATACTGGCAGTTAGATTTATGAGGGCTTGTACGTACTTTTGGTAGTGGTGGTGGTGGTGGTGGTGGTAGTGGTAGTGGTGGTGATGATGATAATGATGATGATTTAGAAGAAAATAGCCTCTAGGGCAGCAATTTCAAAAGCAGCATTTCTTCCTTAGCTGCCACCTGTTTTTATTTACTACCAGCTGCTTTCAAGTGTCAGCTATCAAGGCTTATACAACCTACGATTCGTGGATCCTGCTGACTCATCCGACAATGTCCCGTGACAGCCGATTATGTGATGTTTTCCTCGAGATGTGCCTGCCACTAACTTCCACTTCACCAGTAATTCTCCTCACATGCACCGTGGCTGGCTGCGTTTCTAACATCTCCTCCAACAAACTCCACAAAAATGGAGGGCAACGCTGCACCGCCGGACAAACCTGCACCGCTGGACAAGGTAAGCTCCTTCATTCTCACGATATGCTTGGTCGTTCCTAGTCTTACCTGTCACAGCGTGTTACCGACCTTCTTCAGACTGAAATGCCCGTGAGGCTCGCCATATTTCTCAGGAACACATCACCCTATTCATCCCTCAGCTGGGACGAGGTTGTATGGAAGGCATGCTGCACTCTTGAAATCAGCCCGACACAGAGCCACGCAAAACTCATGACAATTTCGGTCATGGACGGGTTGACCATTTTTACCGTTGACCTCTGGTACGATGGTTATGATTGGGCTACCGCACATCATCGAGTCGATATTCCTGTTCTCCTTGTTGACTTCGCCAAGAGACCTTCGTTCGTCAGAGTGGGAGACTGTGGTCTACGGGACAGAGTGAACGGCTTTGTGGCTCAGCAACACGAATATCATGGGTGGGATGCGAAGCCTCCTTATTTCCAGGATCAGTCTGGCTCGAATGTGCCCAATTACCCAAATCCTCGAGGGCAGATGCTAATAAAGAAAGATGGAACTCGGGAGCGTATTACAAATACCCCCCCGCCCGGGTCAACGCATGTATAATAGTACTGCTGTCAAGGCCAGCGAGCTCTAAGGAGGCGGCTCTGCAGTCAACTGGCCTGCTTAGCCTCAGGACAATATACTAGCTTCACTAAGGCCTTTATTGCCATCAGATGTGCACTCTCCGTGATTTCGTCAAGTCTGTCTTGGTGCTAGGTCTCATTGAGGTTTTTCATCTATATTCTAACTGGTGCTCTCATCTACATCTTTGTTGGTTAGGATGTCAAGTCCCCTGCTCTCCTCTCCATCAGTGAGACCCTTTCCAAGGTCGCCTTCGGTAGATCCTGCATTCTACAAGCCTCAGATGTCCCAGATCCTGCATATTAACAGATGCGATCCTGCATGATGCCTTACCTACACGGGTCTGCGAAAAAGCAAAAAAGAAACCTACACCGGTCTGCAAAAATGCAAAGAAACCCACCAGAGGTGCTGCGGGTAAGGGTGGACAGGGATAGGAAGGAAATGTATTGTGCAGAATCCCACAGGACCTGAGACATCTAATACTGTGTAGGATCGTTTCCGACATTGCGTAGGGTCGGACCTGTGCAGGATCGGGTCTAATGGACAAGGGTCTGAGACATTGTGCAGGATCGAATTCGGCCGAGGTTGTGTAGGATCGGATCTAATGTACAGGATCTGAGACATTATGCAGGATTGGATTCGACCGAGATCGTGTAGGATCGGATTAGACATTGTGCAGGATCGGGTATAATGTTCAGGGTCTGAGACATCGTGCAGGATCGGATTCGGCCGAATTCACGTAGGATCGCATCCTTTGGGAAGAGATCGGTCAGCAAAGTAAGTAAGGTTCGGTGGGCTCGGTGACGTCTGTCCGCTCACTTGGGTGAGACATCATGCAGGATTGCATCCGTGAACGTGGAGGATTGTATCGAGCAGATCGCGCAGATCGCACGCAACAAACGCAGAAATGCTGATCCCATCCCCTGGTTCGGGCGCATTTATGCAAAGGGCAGGGGAAGACCAGAAGGACTCTGGATAGATAGTGATCTAGGACGTACCTTCGAGTTCTCAAGAGGATAGGGTCCAACGGGCAGGGGCATACCTGTCTCAGACCATCATAGGCATAACTAACAAGCTGGGGTCAATCAACAACAGTATCAGCAGACGGGTAATAATCTACCGCAGAAGAAAGAGTCTCAGTAGGGCTCAAGCCTTTCCCCAAAGAGGCCATCACCAACAGGGTGAGGATGCAGTTCATAGGGGTGTGGGTGGCAGAACAAGGCGACTGGAGAAGTATTGTTTTTTGCTGCAGGGTGTAATGAGTGTGTATGTTACCCGCTGTGTTGTTGAACATTGCTGCGGGTTTTGCATAGTGTGTGTTTATTGCAAAAGTACAGATCGGGTAGATGTGATTGACAAATGTGCAGATGTGCAGATGTGCAGATTGCGCACATCGCATTCGATCATCGTGCAGGATCTGAGACACCTGAAGTATTGTGCAGGATCGCTTCTGATATGGTGCAGCATCGCGTCTGATGATATGGTGCAGGTTCGGATCTGAGACACCTGACATTACCGGTTGGTCGGTAGGTTGGTGCGTGATCCCAGAATCGGAATTCCGTTCATAGCGGGCCCAAGACTGTCAAACTCTCGTTGACCCAAGCCGGACAGCAGTACATATCCAGGAACTGGAGGCAAGGAGCGTATCGATATCGAATCTCTCAAGTCGGTCGTGAAGATCATCTAGGCGAAAACTCCATCGTGGCCGGAATGCTGATCCTGTTGATCCTCATCGAGATGGCCACGTTCGTATTTGACGAGTACCATGTATTATGTGCACACGGCAGAGAAGCCTCAACTTCCTGGCGAGACCGACGGGAATAGCGATACCGAGCCTGGCTGGACCCAGAAGCAGATGCAGATGATCAACAGGGCCAGGTCGGCCACATCTCCGCCCTTGACCCCTCCAAGCCCACTGACGACCTCTTGGACAGTCTATCGGTGGTAACACCTCCTGCTCGTACGGGTAACCATGTACATCATCAACTTGATGGGTACCGAGTAACCGACCACCATCAGACCTCTAACGGTGGCCTTGAACTTCTCCCCGCAGCCCATCTCGCTCAACTTGCTGACCGGGTCCATGGTCACCTTCATTGACTCCGACCTGATGGACTCGATGTGTCGACGGTCCCGGGCCTAGTCCACTCCTTGCCGGCAAAACCTCGTCATGATCGTCAGGTGGATGAATAGGTCTTCGTGATGGACTTCGTAGTGATAACGTCACGGGGCGGTGTTCAGATTGTCGTACATGAGTCATGTTTGTGTTCATCTTCATTGTCATCGCCTTGTTCATCTACATGTAGGTCTCGGACCCCGTAGACTTAACCGTGGGAACGGCCGAGCTGCCCTGCGCGAATACGCCCATGTCGCCGGTCTTGCTGACGCCCATGACCCTGGCATTCTTAGCGATCCTGGCCGGGATTATCAAGTCGATCGAGCCCTGCTGTGAGGGCTCGGGAAATTCCATGACGTCGATGCCGAACGCGTTGTGCGTCTTGACGCTGAGACCGTACGATGACTTGTCGGGGGTTAGCTTGCCCTGTACCATCTTAGCTGGGCAGGTCAGTGAGGTAGCGACGGTGCTCACGCATAGCGACGAGTTGCCGTTCAGCATTCCTATGACGTCCATGAGGCTGGTGACGTTCTGGAGGCCGAACTCGAACATGTACCAAAAGGTGGTACTGATTGAGGTGACCCCCTCGGAGGCGTCTAGTCTGTAGGAGCCCTTGGTGCTTGTGACCTGGGATATGTAGCCGTTATTCTTCGACTCCAAGGTGTTGAACAGCGGCCTGCAGGCGTACGCCGGGAAACCGACGCACGCGAAGTGGTGATTAATCCTGCGACCGCTGGTGTGTTGCCGGGTCTGCTCTGCTGCATCAACACTGTCTGGGCTCCGCCCGCAATTACAATGCCCTCCGAGGTAGGCTAGTGGGCCAGCCACTCGCCTGTGATGTCAGCTACGACGATGTCCGTATAGTTGCGCAGGGATCCGGCGATGTTGTAGTTCTCGGTGCCGATGCTGATGCAGGGGTCAGGCCAGACTCGTGGCCAAGTTGGCGATGATGCTCCGGTGTTCGTATGTGTACTTGGTAGTCAGTGAATCCTTCCTTCCTCAACTGCGTGTCCGTACCAGGTGGACAACATGGCGAAGAGGGTGGTTCTGGAGAAAGCAGTCCGGCCGATCAGTTTCTGGCACCTATGCCGGAAGAATTTAAGATGGACACTATTAGACGCAAGTACTTCAGCGGCTTCTAACATTCATCTTTTTTTCCCTCTACATTAGTCTTCTACTTTAGATAGACTCTCTATTGAACCATCTGGCGCAGTCAAGACGCTTGCTCAAACCCCTCAAGCATATCCCAGGTTGCAACTTGACTCTCATCGTATTCTGCCTGTCCGTCAAAACGATGAGCTGCCTTCTTGTACTCGACATACCACATGGTAACATCTCGAATCGAGGCCCAGCTAAGGTTTCTAGGCTTCCCTAACGCCCTCCTATCTTGCAGAGCTTTCTCGACAGCCTCTTTCACCCACGCAACGCAATTCCATCCCCCAAAATCGGGTCGGACTGGGATGCTTCTAAAGATGGACTCGAGTCTGTTCCTCTCCTTGACCTTGCCGATCATGACACGAACAAGCAGCTTCGAAGTTGGCAACATAGTAATATCTAGCTCTTCAAAGTCCCAAACGGTCTGGGGCATGGGAGGATTGCCAAAGATGCGGAGCATTTCCTTCACGTGAAAGCGGCGGCCTCGACTGTTCTCAGACTCGATCTTTGGCCCGATTATGAGAGACCAGTGGTATCTGCCACCGTTAGAATGAAGAGGGTATGCTACCGTAGTAGCGACTCACGTATCTTCGAGTCCTGGCATGACCGGGGTCCCTCCTCGAACATACAAGGCTACGTAAAGACGATCTTTATTTGAAGGCATGATTCGCTTGACTGGAGCACTAAATGTGAGGTGAACGCAGCAAGTTGAAAATTTGATGGCCCTAGAAACTCCTCTGTTGAGACGGACAGCTATATACACCGGAAGGCGACAAGTTGACGAGGCTCATCAGGCCTTGTTTTACGCGCACTTACAGCTTTAATTTGTTGGTGCATCACGCAAAGCTGCAGCACTCTAATGATGAATTTCTGCATCAGGAGTGCGAATGCTTCATCCCAACTCAGAAGTGTCGGCTGTTGCTCTATGAAACACGAGACGGTTCGATACTTCTCTGGATCACGAACGACACCGACATACTGTGATGGTGTGTTGTCAGCATCAGAGTGAAGGGACGGCGGGGAACAGCCGTACCAAGCATGTGCTTTCGGTCGCCATGAGGTCGAAGGCTTCTTAACACTTCAGCGTAAGCGGCCACGCACACGACACAACCATTGCATGCAGATTAGCTCAAGCGAACCGTCGCATAGGCACAACCTCATAAGCAAAATGCTTCTCACTTCAATCCTTCTCAGCGGGCACTGATGGAGCATCACACTCAGCCTGTGCTAGCTGGCGCGCAGGATCGGTTGCTTGAGGCTAGAGCGACAGTGGGCGTCAGGATCCGACCGGAGAGAGCGAGTAGTGAAAGGAGAACTATCAGGGAAAGACGGGGCCAAGCTCGGTTGTCTATCTGAAGCTAGGGCAATTTTCCGAATGATGAACAGGTTGACGGCTCTCTAAAGAACGATACCCTACTCTCGAATTGACGGAATAGTGGCCTGGAGAAGTCCCGTCTATCATAAACGGGATCTGGTATGGCCGTACCAAGCTCGGGTGGTTCCGGGTAGCCGAAAGTGCAACTACAGTCACCTGAGGCTGCGATGACAGGTGTACGGATACCCATGGGAGGGATAACCCTATGCCAAGGCGGGGAGGTAGAAGTCTTCTTCAGGAGCTACGGCTCAATTTATCAAGGGGATAGGAGTCTTTAGGAGCAACGGCTCAACTGGTCGGCCGGTCGAAGTCTTCTTCAGGAGCAGTGGCTCAACTAGTCGGGGGTAGAGGATCTTCAGGAGCGATGGCTCAACTAGTGGGCCCGGTCGAATCCTTCTTCAGGAGCAACGTCTCTACTAGTCAGGAGATCGGAGTCTCTTTCAGGAGTAGCGGCTCAACTAGTCGACCGGCCGAAGTCTTCTTCAGGAGCAACGGCTCAGCTGGTCAGGGGTCTTCGGGAGCAACGGCTCAACCGCCGGATTCGAGGATTTCTCACATGGTATCATGTAAAGAGTGTAAGCAGTGGCCAATGGAGTTGCAACTCGAGACATGAGCGGTATGACGTATACGCGACTTGGATGGGAATCGAATCTCCACGAACGGGCGTGAAGACGACAATCAAAACGACTTCAACATCTTCGAGGATTGCCGTGTATATCCACCATGCCTCCTGTTCAGCCGCCCTCGAGAAGACACAGGTAATCGCAATGGCCTAGATCATCATCTTAGAATAACAATACCACAACCCAAAGGCTCCAACTTACCTGAGTCGTCGCAATTCACCATAAGGACATTGCGACCAAGATGTTGTGCAGAGGTCTCGCAAAAACCCTCGGGAGCTTGAACCCTAAACTGTTTCCCAGGAAAAACAGAAGTAAGACTGCCCGTTCCAGTACGCCCCGAGTTGCCAGCAAATGCATTTTCTCCCGCTACCATAATGCACTAAACTTGACGCCGAGAAAAGAGATTGAAAGGGCGGTCGGCAGGTAGGTGTTATCTCTCTGATACTTTGTAAGGCTGTCTATGTTTGTTAGTAACGAATCTGGGAGTAGGGAATATGGATCGCAGCCGACTTTAGTCGAAAAGAACCCTTCGAGGACACAGTCTCTGGGACCGCATTCCTTGGCGGAAGTCAACAGATGGTCATGAAAGACAACCCAGTGGCTATCGGAATAACCATGCCAAACGCAATTGGTACACTTGCCTTCTATGAGCCTAGAAATGGAACTGTAAGTCGAAACCGGATCTGGGTGCATGATCGAATGCATCGGCCACAGAATATGTAATTGGATTTGCCAGTAAAGGCGATCAGGAGGGCCTTTGTATTCTCAGGCCGCTTGTTGATCTGAGAAAAGAAGCAGTCGCAACGATGAGCCCACTCGGCAGGGATATAGAAAGACCTGAGGCTGCGAGTGCTCAGTAGTTCAATGCCTTTCGCAATGACTTTGTCACTACGAGCTACAGCCCGGAAATAGGAAATGACGGTTTCTTTCTCTCTTTGGGTGTCCGCGTGTTGTCGGAAAGCCAACTCCATATACATCGGACGGCTAATGCGATCAAGGGCAAAAATAGCTCCAAATCCACACGCGGAAAGAATATCGACCTAAGAAGCACTTGGTCAGATGGATGAAACGGGGAATGAATGCAAAAAGGACAGACGTACAAGCTTTGCGAGGATATCGTCGGTCAGTTGATTGTGTCTTACGAAAGCCTTATCGCGATCCAACCAAGACAAGAAGGTCTTGCAGGAGAAGTCATTCGCATGAAGAGTGGAGGTTGTGGCATCTCGAACGTTGAGGAGCTGGGTGCAAGAAGTCTCAGCCAAAGCATCTCTGAAGTCATCAAAGCGAGCGGCTCACCTCATCAGACGAACAAGGAACCACAAGACGAGGAGTAGGAGTGTGGAGGCACAATGGTGAAGGGTTATGCTGGGTCTTATTTATGCATGGGAGCTGAGTCCGAAGCGGAAAATGACTCCACTACATCAGACAGCGCATGATTAATGATAGAAACGACCAACACGAGGATGGGTGTGGTGCCAAACTCAGGGGTTGGGGGGATCATGACCGACTACAGACGATAGCCGAAGTCTCCCGGCACCAGAACCACACCCACACGCTGAAGTGGACCAAGTTGCACCATTAACGCGAGAGTCTTCCGTGGGACTTCCAAATGAGGCTTCTGAGGTTGACCTTAGGGGAATTGCGGAGTAAGGACTGTGGTGTGGTGACGGTAGCATCTTTGTTACCAATGCGATTGACGGGTTTGTCGGCCAGAGTGGCGATACTGTTGTGGAGGTCGTCAAAGTTCCCAGCATCCCAATCAGCGGCATCACTGTGTGTTGGCCAGAGTGGCGATACTGTTGTAGAGATCGTCAAAGTTCCCAGCATCCCAATCAGCGACATTGTTGTGTGTTGGCCAGAGTGGCGATACTGTTGTGGAGATCGTCAAAGTTCCCAGCATCCAAATCAGCGGCATCGTTGACGGGGACCGCATCCTCTCAGACGAAAACAAGGTAGAGGACATCTTCTGGGATTGTGACTTGAGCCATCCCCATCCCCCCCGCGGGACATCTTGCTGTAGCATGCCGTGGCTAAGGCTAGAGAGGTTTCTCCAGCGCTGCCACCACCATTCACGTCACACCCAAACACGGTAGAACTGCATCTGAATGTTAGAATTTTTTGTCACAAAGGACGGAAACTTGGAGGGAACTTGCCATCTGACCACCGCAGAGAACGGCCATAGCGCCAGCGTGGTTTGTATCCAGTTCCCCAAGGTTCGCTTCAATGGCACCTAAAGTGATGCAATACTGTGACTTGGAATATAAATGTGGGTAAAGATGATTGTCATTATTACTCGTAAAGGGAGACGAGGACCTTAAGGCCCCCCCGCTGTGGCCTGGTGCCTGAGGCACCAAGGCAAGTCAGTAGGCAAAAGTGCCTGCCTGTTTCTGTATTAGAAAGTATCGAGCTGCTCCGACGATCAATGTCGCATTCAATGAGGGAGGAAATAAGGTCATAAAAGCTCTTGTCTTTCTATCTAGTTGAATGGAAAGCTATCAATCTTTCATAGAGGAAAATGAAGGGGCCAAGGAGGTTCCGGCCGTAGATTTGTCATGAACCGGTGGGAATCCGTCAGGAAGCCGCCAGGAAGCTGATGATCTGTGTGACAATCAGCAGAGGACGTCAAGCAGAGGATGCCAATCGGAGATGCGAAACAAATGAAGGGTGCGTCGATTGTTTGGGATGTTCGCTCTCTTAGATAAATGAACCATCCTTGTCAGCCTTCTCAAATGCATCAGCTCTAACTGCACCAGCCTTAATTATCTCTACAACCTTGGCAGCATCTTTGCCAGCTTCACCTCCGCTCTCCTCCAGCTCCTCCACCAGGTCGGTATACAGAAGCCTATTGCCGGCAAACTCCGGCTTTGGGCAATCAATTGGTGTTCCAGCCAGCAATCTGCGCGCCCAATGGTCCAGTGCGATTCCCATGGTGTTGGTGCAAGCAGCAAGTGATGTAAAAGGTCGGTTTTCCCCAATGGCAGGCACTTCATACTCATTCTCAGTTGGAAATAAGCCCCAAAAACCAAATTTAATGGTATCCCACAAGTCATCGTCATCCCGATCAGATCTAGCCAGGATCTTGAAGGATATGGTACCTTCACTCTGACGCACCGGGCACCGCCACATAATGTAGTCAGTCAAGTACCCCACCTCAACACAGCACTTTAGGTGCTTATGAATTCCCAATGATCTCAAACAAGGCGCGTGTACAGTCTAGTCGCGCACTCTCTTGTTCCAATGCTTTTCTCGAAACTGACTACAATCCTTCCCACACAAGCCACAGCTTTCACCAAGGTCGACAGTAGAGGCCATAATGTATACTGTAATTCGTGTGCTTGAATAGACGTAAGCCAAAAGTTGTATAAAAAGAGTTGTCCAAAAGGTAAGGCAAGAGAAAAGTAAATTTAAATAAACTGCCTTTAGGGGGTGTAATATATATATTTGCAGCAACTTTGGCCGGAGCACTATTATTGAACAACGGAACAGGGTTGAGAAAGAGATAAAAGGACGAAAGTGAAAAAAGGGACGGTAAGAAGAAAAAAGAATCAAGACAATGAGTTTATCTTTCAGGCTTGGGTTGTACGTGTACGTAACAAAGAACGAAGTTCACGTACAGGGTAAGTACTATTAGCGGAGGTGCTATAGGTCTGGCTTAAAGAGCTGCATTAACTAAAGTTACTGCAGTACAGAGTAGTGTGCACACAGCTAATTACAGTGTTGTTATTCCCTTGGGCCCTTTGGCCCACTTGCTCAGTCAAAGGAATGCACCAGGGCTTGAAGCTCTCGTGAGTCCCATCGCGTGACTTTCAACATAGAGGGCGAACGCCCTGATAAGCGTTCTGATAAACAGGCGATAAGCCCACTATCTTGCGTGATAGGCGCACAGACCATCATGCGATAAGCGTAGGGATACGCTGCGAAAAGTGGCCCTGCACAGACAGATGCACGTCGGGTTACACAGATGCAAGTCGGATCACATAAGATGCAAGTCGGATCACACAAGATGCATTTTCAGGTTACACAAGTTGCATTTTCAGGTTACACAAGTTGCATTTTCAGGTTACACAAGTTGCACTTTCAGGTTACACAAGTTGCACTTTCAGGTTACACAAATGCAACAGCACCACTTTTTCCCCCCCCCTGTTCCATCAACCTCGCGGCATGCAGCACAACCTGGGGCGGAGAAATTTTTTTTTAGTTGCTGTACATTTGTTGATTGCTCGATCTGTACATTCGCACATTTGCACGATCAGACTTTTGCGCGCGATCCGAAACAAATGCGTGATCTGAGATATTTGCGCGACCCGAGACATTTGCGCGACCCGAGACATTGCGTGATCCGAAACATTTATACGCAGCTCGCCGCAATCGTTATTGCGTTGTAGGAGCGGTCATATCCGGGGGGTTTTTTTTTTTTTTTTGGACAACTTTTTTACTTGGGGCACACTAACTAGTGTATCTATCAAATGCGCACCCCTTCCGGGATCCATTAGCCTTTGGGGTTTCAGTGCACTCACTCTGGCCGTCCACCGAAGCTGCAGCTTTTCACTTGTACTGCTGCTCTACTGCTGCTGCTGCTAGAGACGCCAAGTTTTCCAGAGGGCTTGTGTTGCTTTGGAGAGGAGGTTTTGGGCAGATTCAGCCTGAACCTTGCCTTTTGCTTTCTAGTTTTCGACAAACTTAGGGTCAAGCTAGCAGGCGTTCTCCTCGCCTACGTCCTTCTTCGTCGCGGCGGTCACTGTCCAACTTTTTCGCGCGGCCGGGATGGTTTTTCGTTGTTCGACTTTCGTTTCGTCGCGGGCCGATCAGGGCCAATGCCAGCATGGTCGCCAAGGCAAGGGATCATCGTGAGGACTTGATGGCCAATGTCAAGGAGCAGTATGAGGGAGTTCAAGAGTCGTCCATCGCCGTTATAACCGCGGAGACCGTTTTCTCTGTCCTTCACTCACCATGCCTGGACCGACGATGCCAAGGTGATACTTCTTTTGCACCTTAATTTAAGCCGCTCGTGTTACTTACACTGTCCGACATAGTTTTCAGTTCCTGCTTCGCATCGTTGCCCAGTTCAAGGACGATGGCAAACTGGCAGAGGTTTGAGATGCGGCATGCCTGGTTGTACCACCAGGAGTCTCAAGAGTATAGTTCTACCCGGAAATTACTAAATCGCATCCAAAAACCCTAGGGGTAGTCCCAGGGTGGTCCTAAGGTGGTCCTAGGGCGGTCCTAGGGCGGTCCTAGGGTAGTCCTAGGGTGGTCTTCAGTGAGACCAAAATGTTGTCACCATTTCAACTAGACGAGCCCTGTGTTGCGGAATTACTGAGGGACCCAAGGAACCTGGATCGGATCAGGCAAATGTTTTGGATAGTGGAGATGTGCAGATCGCGCGAGTGTGCATGTCGGGTCTTCCTCATCTTCGTCTTCAGAACATGGCTCCGGCTGCCCAGTTCGGTCAGAACATGGCTCCTGCTGCTCAGTTTGGTCAGGATGTTGCCCCCAATAGGCTCGGATCACGCAAATGTTTCGGATGACTCAAATGTCTCAGATCGTACAGATCTTTGGATCGCGCAGATGTGCAGGTCAGATATGCGGGAAACCTCAAAATAGCTCCGTTTTCGTCTTCAATCGACGTTCGACTCTTCTTGCCTATGTCATTATTCCCAGTGAAGCCTCGTGTTGCCTCTAGCACGTTCATCAGATCGACTTTTTCTTCGTTAGGAGTGGCAACTTTCTCAATGAGCTTTCGCCCGGCTTAAGATTTCCTGTGTCTCCCAATCGTCTACTTCCCTCTATCACAACAAGAGGGAGGATTGAGGTCATAGAATGTCTTGGGTCCGTGAGAGGAGGCGGCCGATGTGAATGAAGACAGAGAGCCCGAGTGAGAAGCGTTGGAGGCGATGGATCTGACGATGGATTCGTTGTGTGTAAAATAGGGTCTTTTGGGTAGCTTCTTCGAATACCCTCACTTGAAATCATTGTTGCAGCTCGGATGCTGCATGTTTCATGAAGATTGCCTTTCGACCTCCGACTTCTGTTTCCCCAAGTTGAAGCTTCCTGGTGGTGAGGTAAAGCGTCGAGCTTAATTTGTCGACATATTTCCCCGGGAAGTCTTCCGGCCGCCATGACCGTCATTGTCTGGCTTCGCGCGATTCGAGAAATGTTCGCAGTCCAGCCGCTGGAATTACCCAAGCCACCCGCCCATTTTCTCCTCCCGCTGGATGCGAGGGAACCAGTCAAATTTGATGAAGCTTGGCAGGGAGAGGCTTTCAAGGCCATAGATTTCAGAACATCAACTGGAATATTGGTGCGTGGGCGTGGTTGTTGAGATATCGATTCTGGTACAGATGAAGGTTCCGAGTCGCCCGTTTCTTGAGAAGCTTGCGCACGCATACCCACAGCACCCGCGTGCGACCACAAGTGCAGATCGTGAGTGGGATTGACAAGGGGAGCGGAACGGGGAAACTAAATAAGGTATCGCCCGGGTGCCTGCACTGCAATCTTAGCCTCGACAGAGGAGACTCGACAGTCCGAACGTTCTCGATGGACCCTGAGAGAAAAAAGTTGCCGCGGGTCTTGGATACACAGGGAGGAAAAAAAAAAAAGACCACCGGGCCGGGACATATTTGTCCTGGATAACGCACCTGCCTGTCGAGCATTGTCAAGAGCCAGTATTCCCACCAAAGAGTACCTCAGGTAGGTCGACGATGATCCTGATCTTGGCCACGACCTCTTTCACCACTGCAGCCATCATCAGCACCATCACCCAAGGTACGCAAGAAGCTCTGGATGTCCCTGTAGTTGTGTGAATGACACGATGAGAGAACTAATATGATGTAGACTTCACAAGTAACCTGTAAGTATCTCTCGCTCTGCCTTTGGCGACGAGAAACTGATCAAGCCGTGCTGGCTTGTGTTCCAGTTCAACCAACTACCAGTGAGTGCCATTTCGAGATTCTCTCGTCTTCAAGCAAGACCAACATGGCAATTTCCTTTTTAGTTTACCAAAATGCTTGGCGTAAATCTTCTCAGCGCCCATCTCAGTCATTTCTACTGATGATTTGCTGATGATTTACAAGAACACCGCCGCCGCCACCACCACTACCTCTGAGGCCGAGGCCGAGGCCATCGCCGTCTCAATGTGTTTATTTTCGGGAAAGCTACGGCGATGTGTTTTTTTAAACGATCTGGGCTGGGCTTGAGGCTTTGAGCCTGCTAATGTAATGTTGCTAAAATTGAAAAAATTTGAAAAAAATTAAAAAACATTTGGGCTTGAGATGGGATTCGAATATGTGAGTTGGACGGATACAAGTAACTATTAGAAAGACACAAGTAGCTATTAGACAGATACAAGTAACAACTAGAAACATACAAGTAACTATTAGACAAATACACGTAACTGTTAGACAGATACAAGTAATTGATTACACCTTGGCTATGAGCAAGGGGATTCCTTGTCTAGTGGCTTAATGAAGGATAATGTGAAGTCGTCTAATGTATCACTGTAGCCCATGGCAGGGAAGGGGCGGGTCTGGATGCGACTGGGGAAGGAAGAGACGGGTCTGGATGTGACCCTGAGAGTGACAAGGGAAGGAAGGCGCGGGTCTGGATGCGACCAAGGAAGGAAGGCGCGGGTCTAGATGCGACCCTACACGGAACGATTGCACTCTTGCAACGACCCAGGACAACTTAAAGCACTGCTTATTACAACTGATCATGCAACCACCATCACCGTCCAATGCTGTCGATATGAATCAGAATCACGAACTAGAACCCAGAGGGATCAGCTTGCTCCCCTCTAGTGAGTTGGGCGAGGAACCAGCCGGGGACCACGCTTCAAATCCACCAAGTACTCCCGACGCCATTGCAATTTACGATTGGAGATACTTTGAGGTCCGGTCCGAATATGCTTCGAGTGACGCAGGCGAGCATGAGCAGGAGATCTTGGAGCAGGCAGAACCGGCCGGGGACCACGCCTCAAACCCACCAAGAACTCCCGACGCCATTGCACCTTTCGATTGGGGAGATTTTGAGGCCCTGTACGGAAGTATTTTGCATGACGAAGACGAGCATGAACAGGAGATCCTGGAGCAGGCAGGACCAGCTGGGGACCACGCCTCAATCCCACCAAGTTCTCCCAGCACCATTGTATCTTTCGATTGGAAAGACTTTGAGGCCCGGTACGAAAATGGTTTGCGTGACGCAGACCAGGAGATCCTGGAGCAGGCAGATGGCCCTTCCAACTCGAAAACCCCAGAACCAGCCGGGGACCATGCTTCAAATCCACCAAATTCTCCCGACGCATCCTCCGATTGGGAAGATTTTGAGACCCGGTACAAAAATGCTTTGCGTGAGGCAGACGAGCGTGAGCAGGAGATCCTGAAGCAGGCAGATGACCTTTCCCAAGTAAGACCTTTTCAGTGCGACGAGACCAAAAAATGGTGAAAATGAAACTGACAAGCCATTAGTACTTCAAAGTTTGGGCATCTGCAGCGTCAATTCATGATGACAAGCAGGCGGAAAAGCGCTTGCAGAAACGCCAAAGACTCGTAACCCGCTCTGAAGAGAAGGTGGCACAGAAACAGCAACACTGTAAGTGTCTTGATACAATTACAGGACGAAATTTTAGTGCGGTGCTGATGGTGTTTTCTAGACGAGGAGGTTGTACGAGCATTTGAGAGCGCCATGGCTCTTCTTCGTTCCAAGTAACGCGCGCTGCGAGACGGTGGCAAACGCACCAGGTAAAAGATGAATTCGGATGAATGGCGAAAAGCATATCCTATTGACTTGGAGCCGCTTTCTTCCGTTTCTCATATCTCAGGATTGCCACATTTTTTGGTCTTTCTGCTCATTATTCTTGTGGTTGGTACCTGAGGCAGCTAGCACGTGGCATAACCACTTTTAAGAGAACAATGGGAAGTTTATCACAATCCCTGTGCCCTTTGTTGCAATTCACCACTATGTTGAAGACATGCCCCAGTCTGAAGTCGAGCCCAAAGGCCATGCGTAGGTGATCTTGCTTCCCGACATCGTGCAGGCTCGGATATAACATCATGCAGGCACGGATATAACATCGTGCAGGATCGGATCTAACGTCGTGCAGGATTGGATATAACATCGTGCAGGACTGGATATAACATTGTGCAAGGATACCCTACAGTGGGGTGCAAAAAGTTCTGATCCAAACATCTGTGTTTCTTGCTTTTTCGCAGACTGGGCAAGATGCACAACCTCCCCCCCCACCCGCGTCCTGATTCTGGTCCGGCATGATCGACGCTGCGATCTAGATCCGCTCTGGTCCACTTCATGTCCCGCCAAAACTTGGGGGAAAAAAATCCGCCCACCAAAGTTGGCATTTATAGGCCGTCGTTTTCTCCCGCGGAATGTGCGCATCCATCGTGAAGGTCGCATCCGTTACTGTGCGGGGTGTAGCTATGGGGGTGGGCGTAGGTGGCAGACGAAACGTCGTGCAGAATCGCAACCGTTTTCGTGCAGCATCTAAACCAAAAAAAAAAATGTCTTACTATGTGGGTGACTTAATGCGCCAATTACTTCAATTGCCAGATATATGATCAAGCTCCCCGCCGTCTCTTTTCTCATCAGACATGGGTTGCGGGCTTCAGGACCTCCACGGGGGCAGGGAGTATGTGGATAGTGTGTGCACGCCGAGGGGGACTCCGGAGGACTCTAGACCTCACAATAAAAACCCTTCGTCATAGGTAATGTCGACCGTCATATTACCCGGTTCGCTGGTGGCTCTGGTGGCTTCGGTGGCAAGTTATTGTCCGACTTTCGAGGCTAGGAGACTGATGTGCTTTTTTTTTTTTTTCGCTTTTTCACCTACCGGACAAGACGGGGGGGGGGGGGGTTCTTTTTGCTTTTTCGCAAACCGGACAAGATATGGGTTTGGGTTTCTTTGCCTTTTTCGAAGACCGGTGACTCTGGCGTATCTTTGCTTTTTCGCACACCCGGGCAAGATGCCCAGTCCCTACGTGGTGTTGTGGTGTTGGTGGGGCGAGGGGTGGTAGAACAAAGAACATCGCCCTGGCAGTTTTTTTTTGTGGTGCGTCTTCATCAGGATGTCAGTAATGCAGAGGCAGACCAGGTCGGGGGTCGAGGACGTTCCCGGAGAGCTGGTCGGATGTTTCAAAGGAATGGTTTTATTCTCTATCAATCAATCAATCAATCAATCAAACTTTTCTTTTTTTTTATACTGTTCTTAGGAGCAACAGTTGGCAGTCCTTATTTCCTCACTGACTGTGTTCATAATGATAATTTCCAACAATGTGTAGCAATGAATGCAACCCAAAGGCAGCACCCGGTCTTAATAACCTTCTTCTTCTTCTTCCTTTACGGCCTCATCCTCCTCATCCTCCTCTTGCTTTCTTCCCTTCCTTTTGGGCGTCGCTGCCTCGGCAGCCTGTTGATTCCGGGTAATACTTCCTCTCCCGATCGTCTCCCCACCCTGAGTGTTTCTCTTGCGTAACTTGGAGCTTCGTCTAGAGCGAGCAGTGGCACTGCCGCCCCGTGCCTGGTTCGCCTGCCTCCATTTCGGTACCATCGCCAACAATCGGCAGCCTGGCATCTGGAATCCACTTGTATTATTCCCGATTTGAGGCACATTGTTCGGCGGCAGAGAGTTTCCATACGGGCTTGGGGCCGTCTGATTGGCAACACTCGGTGCGTTTCCTGAAGGTGTATAGTAGGTCCCGACTGGCCTTTGTGATGTGTGAGTTTCGGGCAGGACGACTTCGCCCGCCAGTATAGAAAAATACATGTCAAAGACTTCAGGGTTCGCCATATTCTCCAAGGGTATATGAGTACTGTTAACAGAATTCATGTTGTTCCACGCTGCCGAGAAAGGATATATGGAGGGAACATCTGAGTTGTAATTGACCAAGGTGGAACCATTACCTATTGCCATAGAAGGCGTCTCGGAGGTACCGTCTGCCGCATCCCCCCGGTCCGCAAAAGGTCTCATGTCTCCCCTCACGAAAGGTCTCATGTTTCCTGTCACGAAAGGTGCCAGATTTGGTCGAGGGAAGTCCGCGTAGTTCTCATTTAGGGTAAGTCTGTTCGCTGTTGGCATCAAAGGCATCGCTGTTGGCATAGAAGGCATCGCATTTGACATAGAAGGTATCGCTATTGGCATCGAAGGCATCGTTGTTGGCATCGAAGGCATCGCTGTTGGCATAGAAGGCATCGCATTTAGCATCGAAGGCATCGAATTTGGCATAGAAGGCATCGCTATTGGCATCGAAGGCATCGTTGTTGGCATCGAAGGCATCGCTGTTGGCATAGAAGGCATTGCTATTGGCATCGAAGGCATCGAATTTGGCATAGAAGGCATCGCTATTGGCATCGAAGGCATCGTTGTTGGCATCGAAGGCATCGCATTTGGCATAGAAGGCATCGCATATGTGTTATCCAGCAAATTCGTTGAGGGACCAGGCATTCCATTGAGGAAATTAACCGAGGTGTTGTCGAATGTCAAAGGTGTTTCGGTTACCGGTCGCGTGGCGGTTTGGTGAGGGTAGATAGCACTTGGGCCCACTGGGTTCGGTCCCCCGGCCCAAGCCACTTCCCCGCTCCTAACCCCATGCACTCCTAGAGTAAAGTCTTGTTTAAGTCAGTGGAGGAACTAAAAATTGTGCGGTTAAGGAGTTTTACCGGATGAATATTGCGGGTGACCGAGATTGCTTGGCGGATATAAAGGCACAGACTGTTGACGAGGGGGTTCAAGTGCGAGTAGGTTCCAAGGAGGGGCCACCACCGCATCTGTGTTTATCGCTGCATTAAGGTCGATCTCGTCGGGTTCTGGCAAGTCCACTGGAGTTTCCAGTGGTTCATTGAGATTTGAAATTGCACTTGGGTCCACGAAGTTTGCAGCAGGAGCCAAAGAGGACGATGTTGATAGGTTGCTGTTAAACTTTGGGGGTGAGGCGGGCAAATTTAATGCTCGATCCAGATATTCAAAGGAAGACATAGTAAATTCCAGAACTGGGCAAGATAAACACAGATGATAGTAATGGAAGGAAAGTGGCAATAAATTAAGGAGGGCTTCTGTATTAATATACTTGGCTGCGGCCTAAGAAGGGGCGCGCACAAAGAACCTCTCATCATCTACACGCTGAGTCTGCAGATTTACAGCGGCCGAGGCTACTGCTAATTTTTTTTTTTAATAAGATTTGCCGTTATAACTGGCTTTATTACTCGTTGGCCTCACTCCTATTACGGTAATTTTCTCCTTTTTCGTACACACTGGTAAATCCTTTCTGCGTCCTCGAACTTTTTGTTTAAACTCTCTGGGCCGACTAGCCGTGATCTATCTGCTTGCGACGACCTGGTCTGGCTTAACGATAAACTGCACAGTTCTAGGTTTATGTTGGCAGAAAGGTCAGGCCGTCGGAAGGGTTCTGGGCAATATAGTGGATTAGTTACGTCTGGTAATGTGCCAAAGGTAGATTGGTGTGACCAGGTTGTATCAATAGCTGAAGTAGCTAGTATTCTATCTGACGTGCTACTGAATATGTTTATATTTACGGTCCTTGTCCAGGTCTCGCGGTGGTGTTGTAGGTTCTCAGTGCTGAGAGGAGATTGTATCAGTGATGAGATTCCATGCTTCGTTGGTGAGATGAGCGTGTGGTGCATGAGAGCGCGTGCGATAGAAGGAAAAAGAGTGGGTACCGTTTTGCTGCCATCTTAGACCACCTGGTCTTGGGTCACGCGCATCAGACATCGCATTTGTTGTCGTGCACAATCTAAGACATGGTGCAGAATCGCAACCAGTGATTTTTTTCCGGTGCAGGCCCTGACAGACTGTATATAAAATAAAATACCACGGGTACCACCAAACACAGTCCAAACACAGTCCAATTGAGTCGGAGGCCACCATCGATATGGATACTACGCCAACAGTATCTCCGGCTCGGGTGGAGGACGATCCGATCGGGATACACCCGTCGCTGACCCTGAACCGAATCAGCAATCTCCTTGTCCAACGAATTTTCACCTGTCTTAGATCCTGCCTGATTGAGGGAGTTGAGGATATTCAGGTCGCCCGGTTTGCAAAAAAAAAAGCAAAGAAACTTGCATCTTGTCCGGTCTGCGAAAAAGCAAAAAAAAAAGACATACCCACACCGGTCTGAGAAAAAGCAAAGAAGCTCACATCTTGTCCGGTCTACGAAAAAAAAAAAAAAAAGGGTTGGGTGCTAGGCGGTCCTAGGCGATCCTGGCTGTAGTGATGATGCGCTCGCTATAATTACAGTGTTGTTATTCCCTTGGGTCCTTGGCCCACTTGCTCAGTCAAGCGAGGGCACTATGGCTTGAAGCTTTCGTGAGTTCCATTATGCGACTTTCAACACACTCAACTCTACGCAGCAATTTTTTTTTTTCTCCCTCCAGTCGCCTTGTTCTGTCAGGATTATCGGTAGTAAATTATGTGGTGCATGGAACGCCCCGCTGCCTAGCCTGCTGCCTAGAGCATTTAATAGCGCAACCCAAGTTGAGAGCAAGCACCGTACAGCTTGGACATCAACCACCCAAGTCCTCCAAAGAGAAGTTCTGGGCCAGTCCGCTAGTACCCCAGACAGCGCCTCTCGGTGTATTCGCGCGCTCAAAACGCCCTGTCGCTTTTTACATCATTTGTCACTGTAGGTTATCTCGCTTGTGCGGGGTGGGCTTACGTAAAACGCCCAGCTAATGCGGGCATTAGATGTGTATTTGGAAGAAGATTTTGTGTAAGGGCAAAAGGGATACTTGCCAGGAAGAACGCGGGCGGAACCGACATGAAGACTGTGGGAGTTTATGTAGTGATCTTAACGCTACCGCCTGGCTAGTAGTGCGCGACGGACTCTGCGGATCTTGCGAATATCCTTCGCCGCCCGATAGTGAGTAGGGGGCGCTATACGAACTTTTTTGTTCTCCAGCTTCAACCGAAGTTGTACCGTGGCTGGACACGTGACTTGGATAAAAACGGCCTGGGTTGAAATACTATGTTTATTGGTCTTGTTGAAAAAAAAAATTACGGGCGTGAATTGAACCGTGTGGCTTCATATCGCTTTGTAATAATACCGGTAGTGAAGGGAAAATAAAGATTTTACAGGTGAGTGGACCTAACGAAAGGCCAACCTTGCAAAGAAATGTGCATTACTGACTTCATTAGAGAATGTGAGCATTTGGCGCGATTTCTGCTCGCAAGGGCGTCGACTTTTTTTTTTCTCAACCCTCTAGAGGCAATTAATACAATTGAAACCCGGGGAACCGAGCAAATCGTTGATCGCTGCGATGATCAGCAAGAACCAAGTGACCACCGAGACCGAGGTCGAGACCGTGACCGGACCCAACCCCGAGACTAAAACCGCGACAGGGAACGCTCCTATCGATGCGATGACAGTTACTCGCGACACTTTGCGGCCCGGCTCTTGTTCTGGCTGCATGGTCGGGATGACTTCCTCCACAGACGAAGGAGGCGCCGCCACCCGGGCTGCCGACCTGCGGGTCTGGCTACCTCCGCCTCGTCCCCTTGGAGATCCCCGACCCCGCGATTTCGGCTGTCATGCTGCATTTTCCAGTTGCTGCGTGCACCGCCCGGCCGATGTCAGCAGTATAAAATGTTGTCGAATGAGTAAGTAAAATCCAGCTAGCGTAACTCAGAAAGAGATCGTCTGACTCGGACCGGGCCGGACCGTACGCTCCCATATCGATGGGTGGGCTTGGGCTTGTGGGGGGTGAATTTGACTTGGCTTGAACATGCTAGTATCTAACTTAGCTCGCTTATTGTTATTGTAGGGAGCGTTACACTTGGCGATAAATGTACCGACACCCCGTCAGTCTGATTTTTTTTTTTTTCTTGTTGGTTTACTACACCCGCAATAATATTTTTCCTTCCGCGCGCCCACTGCCATTTTTGCGTCGCCCAATAAAACATCTCCTAGCTACAGAATGCCGGCCACTACACCCGCCATAAATATTGCAGGCAAGTTATACAGCAATTCTAGAAAAAAAGCATTTCCCGTCCCGTATTATGCAGCAACTCTTAATTAAGTACAAGTTGAATCTAAGGTGACGCATGTTAGTTCTACAAATGCACATTCAAGTCCAGCAAGTTGCATTTTCGTATTACACAAATGCACTTCCACGCGCACCTGGAACTTAAATGTCCAAGAAGGTCCGGCAGCTCTGTGTGCTGCGCATATATGCTTTGCGACAATAGGGCGGCATTGTAATTTTGCTGCGGGTGCTGCATGCTGTGTGCTCTGTGTGTGTGTGACTACGCAGCGATTTTTTTAAAAAAATTTTCCCATCACCTTTTGTTCTGCCACACCCATCTTGTCCGGTCTGCGAAAAAGAAAAGAAATACACGCCCAGTGGGTCCCCGAGGTCCATCGTTCCACTGAAGGTTAGTGGACATGTTGCCCAGTGTGCGAAAGAGTAGGTCAGCGAAAAAGCAAAGAAGCATTCATCTTATCCGGTCTGCGAAAAAGCAAAGACATTCACATTTAGTCCGGTCTGCGAAAAAGCAAAAAACACACCCACACCGGTTTGCAAAAAAAAAAAAAAAAAAACCCACCAGACCAGTCTCCGGTCTGTAAAAAAGTAAAAAAGAATGCCCACACAGGTCTGCGAAAAAGCAAAGGGACCCACCAGACTAGTCTCCGGTCTGCAAAAAAGCAAGGAAATACAAATGTCTAAGATCCTGCTCACCTTGCCTTCACCTTGCCTTCACCTTGTTCACCGTGGTTTACCGTAGTTCCTCACCGAAGATTCTTTACCGCGCAGGTCCGATCCTACACAATTTCGGCCTGTCGCACGCGTACCCAGAGCCCGCAGCAGAAAAAAAAAAAATTTTCCTCGCCCCGACTGCAGCATGCAATTGTTGGTTACACGGATGCATTTTCGGATTGCATAAAGTTACACTTTTGGGTCTGCGGGTTGGTGCTGGTGCATTTGTACAACTTGAAAGTGCATTGGGAATTGCTGCATGAGTCGTGTGTGCGATAATGCTTGTGTGCGAGATGACTCGTGTGCGACGTGCTGCGACCCGACGTGCATGTAATCTGAACGTGCATGTTGCAGTGCGACCAGACAGGGGAGGGGCGGGGTGGAGGTTTCAAACAATTGCTTTGCGGGGACGGAGGCCGCGAAATGGGAGACGTTGGATTTGGAGTTTGTAATGTATTCGTATGGCGATTACGATGCTTGATTTGCAGTAATAAGCGAGGACCCCAGGACCTTCGAGAGTCACAATGAAGAAATCAACATCATTCGGGCACACTAGTTTATCTTGTGCCGATGTTTACCCTTTTATCGAAGTTCTTCCAGAATATAATAGCCTTATGCGCAGCCTCTCACGTGATATCTTTCTCCGAGTCTCAGTCGGACGGTTCGAAGGGGGTTTAGGCAGGACAAGGTGCTGGAGCAAAAAAAAAAGGAAAAAAAAAGAAAAGTTTTTGCCGCGCGCGATCTGACCTGCGTGCATGCTCCCGGCGATGCACTAGGAAACTGTTGAGAAGGCTTATGATGTTCTACTTGCTCTGCTTGTTCAATTTGTACATTTGCGCGATCCGATATATTTGCGCCATCTGATCTCCACATTTGCGTGGTCCGAAACATTTGTGCGCAGCTGATCGCTATCGTTATCGTACTGCAAAATTGCAATCGTTATCGCACTGCGAAATTACAATCGTTATCGCACTGCATAATCGCAATCGTTATCGCACTGTAAGATCGCATTCAGACCCGCCCCCCCGACCCCTACGCTTGTCACTCTCAGGGTCGCATCCGTTTTTTTTTTCTGGCTCCCGCCTCTCCACACAGCATCCAGACCCACTGTATTTTTTTTCCCCGTCGGCCATTTGGCGAGAGGGGCTTAGCTTACCATAGCTCCATGAGGGCCGGCGGAATTTCATATACAGCTGCGTGAGAAGACAACAACAAGTGCTCTTGCTGCGGTAGATAAGATGAATGAGAAAATTAAAATTAATAATAAAGGGAATAATAGAAGTTCGAAAATGAGAATTTTAAAGACTGGCACTCTATAATTTACTAGGTTGAAAAGTTGCTACAATGGCAACGGAACTAGAAGTCTGGTAGCTTGCCAGGTGCGTGCCAGATGTGAAGTGATTGGGTTTGACTTCTTGTTAACATTAAAGGCTGGTGATTCCTTTAATCTAATTGGTCGAGACTAGAAACCTTGGGTTTGAGAGGACCTCCTGACAAGACCTGACAGCTTACGGCCCTGGTAGCCTTACAATTCACCATCTTCACAATTCCATGAGCTTACAGATCACTTGTTTCACCAGCCCTTCTTCAAACTCCAGAGAAAAATCCAACTATTATATCAAACAGAATTAACTTCATAGAAATCATGCCTGATCAACCCAACTCCTCACCGCTAAGAGATGATGTATTTCTAGACTCTGGTTGTGGAGACCACTGTTTCAACGATCAAGCTTGGTTTTCGTCTTTCGTTGATACTGGCGTCCCCGAGTACATGATGGTCGGCAACGGCCAGAGAATGGAAACGAGAGGCAGAGGGACGGTTGTACTTCCCATCCAGGGAGGAAACATAATCCTCGAGAACGTGAGATATTGCCCCAAAGTGGCTGCCAACTTGGTCAGCACTGGGATTCTCCGAGGAAAGGGAATTGTCGTTGATGGCTGCCATGACCAACTCATGATGAAGTCAACGGGGCAAGTCATATGCCCAGTGATTTGGCGTAACAACATTTCGATAATCGAGTGCAGCAAGCCACAGCCTCGCCTCAACTTGACACCACTACTGGCAGAGAAAGAGAATCCAATCCCAGAAATGGTCGAATACGGAATCATGCACCGGAGACTCGCTCATGCTAGCCCAGCGAGAGTTCTCAGGGCTTGCCAAAAGGCGGACATTCGCATCGATCCAAAATCGTTCGAGGACTTCCACTGTGAGGCTTGTCACCAAGTCAAGGCCAATTCACTGATCAGTCGCGAGGGTTCCCCAAGTACAACAGCACCTCTTCAGTATATCTTCTGGGATCTGATTGAACATACACCTGTTGGTTATTCAGGCTACCACTACAGTCTCCATGCAATCGATGCATCCACAAATCACCATTGGGTCATGTTCCTCAAAACGAAGGATGAGGTTCTCACCAAGGTGAAAGGATGGAAGGCACGTGTCGAGAAGAACCGCAGTGATGATCTCAAATGCCAAATTTTCGGCTTTAACGACGCCAATGAACACGCTAAAGAGATGAGAACCGAGGAATTCGAGACATGGGCGGCCCAGGAGGGACTTTTGGTCCCCAGCATCTCGGCACCAAATAGCAGGCTGGAACGCGCCGCTCGCGCCATAATAGAAAGAGCCCAGGCTGTATGCATTGAAACCGGACTTCCAGAGAGTCTGTGGCCTCTATTGCTGCATATCAGCGTTTATGTCGCCAACAGGCTGCCTTCGTTATTAAACGAAATGGAACAGACCCCAATGGAGGCACTTTCCGAGGCGCTGGGGATGCCCTACGTTGAGGACATCAGGGATATCAGGACCTGGGGGTGTGATGCTTACGTGCAAGTCCTAGAGTCTCGGCGGAAGAGAGAGAACCTGGAACCTCGTGTGTTCAAGGGACAGCTTGTGGGAATGGAAGGACACCAGAGCCATGTGTTGCGAATATGGCTACCGGACCAGCAACGCGTCGTCCGAGCTCGAAATGTTCATTCTTCTAGAGAGAACGGTACCATGGGTGAAGGGGAACAGGAGTTGGAGTACGAGGCTAGATTGGTTGATGCATAGATTTGTGTTCTAGAGGCAAAGAAGGTGATGCATGTGAGGGCGCTGGAGAGGGAAAAAAAAAAATTTAAAAAAATTTGTTGCTGAAGACAGCGCACACACCCAACACCAGGTTCCCTTTGTTTACGAAAAGTTCTACCATGGCCTCGAGAACTCACACATCTGCTCTCCTTCATGTGGAATTGCCTGAGGTGGACGTCTAATGTCTCGGATTGCGCAAATGTGCAGATCGGGATCTGCTGAGCCATTTTCGCTATCTGCACATTTCCTTTACCGCACAGCAGGAAAAAAGAGGTTTGCTGTTTCTCGCCAAAGGTTTCCTAGTGCATCGCCGGGGGTTCGCCAACGTAGCCAAGAACCCCCCCCTATGCAACTAGGAACTATAGGGATTCACCGAGAAAATAGAGATATTGATGAAGGGCCTTGAGGCTATTCAATTCATTAGATCATTTGTGTCCGAGCCATTGATGCTGCCTGCGCGCATTCCGATGTGCGATTTCATGCTCTGACCCTGCAGATCTCCTACATCTTGTCTATTCTGCGAAAAAGAAAGGAACCCCACATCCTGTCGTCTGGTCTGTGAAAAAAAAAAAAAAAAAAAGCCCACATCAGTCTCCGACCTGTCTCGATCGAATAGTGTTACGGGCTGGGGGTGAGCTCTACGCCAAGCTGTGACTACGAAGGCTATGCTCGGTGGAACTCTCGAGGAAGCTATGCCGGGTGGAACGCTATGCCGAGTGGAACGTTCTGCCGAGTGGAACTCGCACTCTCTCGCCGAGGGTTCTCCAACGTATTGCCAAAGTGAGAACTCTATGCAACCGGGAACTCTACTGACGATGTGAATACGTACGCCGTAACTACACCGATACAGAGTCACTTGTCATTGATAATTAGGCGGTCTGGATCGGACGACGAGAAGGAGCTCGCCACTGTTAAAGAAGCGACGGGTCTGTGGAATTGGAGTATCTAACGTGCAGGATCTAAGACATCTAAGACATGGTGCAAGATCACATCCGACATGGTTGTGCAGGATCGGATCTAAATGTCGCACAAAATTAGATTGCTGGGTGCTGCTCAGCTCAGCGCAGTAACTTTTTTTTTTTTTCCTTCCGATCGCCTCACACACACCCAATACCACGCAGCAACCTCGTCCGCGTCCACGTCCACCTCTGAATTCTCCAACAAAACCTCCAACTCGTGGCCCGCTTGGCGGGTCGATTAAGGCCTTGGGTCCTCGTGGAGGTTCCCTCCCCAATGGATCGCCAAACGAGTCGCGATTGGGCGGGAAGGTCAGGTGTTGTTTCTCACCTCAACTGAGGAGCGGCGTCGGTCGCCATCCCACTCTACTACCCAAGGGGGTGCCCCGAGATCGTACCAGCCCTGGAGGGAAATCTAGGGTAGATTGTTCATAGTTAGGGTTAGAGGTCTATGGTATGTTGAGGCAATTGCTCTAGGAGCATACGAAAAGGTGGAAAGATGAAGGGGTTTAGGATAGGTTGGTAGGACGCTGTACTGAGAAGCTCGGTCATGGCGATCTGGTGAACGATTCCTCGACGACCTGGATCATTCGTATCTCGAGTATCTCGAAGTGCCACCAATGACAGGGCCTAGGGCGTGATGGTTGAATTGTTAAGAGAAAGAAAAGAAAAGAAAGACCTCGACACCCTCCCATGAACCTTGTGTTATCGGTGGTGCTTTAGCTCTCGATACACACGACAGTGCAGCTTGTGGCACCAGGAACCTTTCGAGGTTCTCCCGTCGAACGGCCATGGGAGCGTAGGTCCGCGCTGGAAAGTCCACCCTCACCAATATAGCCACACCCACACGCAGCGCAACACATCGCATCCGATCATCTCGATAGGAAGGGGTAGTGGCTTTCTTCCGACCGAATACTGAAGGTAGGAAGCGGTATCCGGGTACGTAATCGCATTCTTGAGAGTGCTAACACCTACTAGGGCCGAGGTTTGATGGGAGAGTGGTGGCTCGTCCGCATCGTGGTGATGAAGGGCAGGAGGGGAGTAGTAATAGCCAGGTAAGTGATTCCGTCTCTTTTAAAATGCCAACTTGTGCAAGGTTAAGGCTCGATGGGAGATGCGGCGGTAGCGGGCCAGAGGAGGGAGATGGTGGCGCCGCTGCACTGAACAAAAAACCTTGAATGTCACTGGTGGCTGCCGCAATCTTTCCACGATAATGTCGTTGTAGATAGTGCTTGCGTCTTTCGTACAGTTGGCTTGTTTCTCAGGTATGGCGATCCCATCATCCACACCCCTATTCCGTGTAGTGACGAGGTTGGGCCCATTTCGACTCCGTGATAATAGTGATGGTAGTGGCCGACCTTCATGAATCCCGTTCACGCCAAAACAGCGAATCATAAGAATCTGCACTATCGAGTACAGTGCCAGCATAAACCCAAAAGACCCATATTGGGTTTTCTCTAATGGCATACTGCTCCCTCAACTGATGGGCAAACTCGATCGCAAGTTGTGACTTCCTGCACTCTGTTTAGCAAGACTTCTCCGACATAAATAGGTACCCTAGGGCTTACCAAGCACCGACAAGGCCTACAAGAGCCAACGCTGCAGGTTTATAGGTTTGCTGGTTCCCTTCATCTGAAGACTGGCTTTTCCGCATCGCCCCAAGCAGATCAGGCATCCTGAATGGGTGCGATCAGATGCTCTACGCATCGTGGCAGCGTGCCCGCAGTGAAAGTGGCGTCGCCCATTTGGTGCTCAGTAGGGCCACTTCACAGCGAAAATAGAGATATTGATGAGAGGTCTCAACGATGTTCAAATTGATCAAAGCTGCTTCTTTCAAGCTTGTCTTCGTCCTTGGGTGATTTTCTGATCTGAGAGAGATATCACGTGAGAGGTTACCCGCAGAACGTTTCTGTGCTGGAAGAACTTCGGTAAAAAGGGTAGACTTTGGCACACTTTAAAACTAGTGTGGCCCTAGCAAAAAAGTAGTGTGTCCCTAGCAAAAAGTAGTGGGTATGCCCTAGCAAAAAAGTAGTGTGCTTCTAGCAAAAAAGGAGCGTGTTGGTGTAAGAGCTGTGGGGGAGAGGATTGGAGAATGGGTGCTAGGCAATGCTGGGTGATCCTGGCCTGTAATGCTGGGTGATGTTGGCTATTCGTGGCAGAAAGGCGACGCTTGCCCCCATACCCATTGCCAATATTAGCTATTAACACGCAGCACCGCGCAGCAAAAGCTCCCCCCTCCCGGCCTGTGTTATCGCACAGCATCCAGCATCCAGCATCTAGCAACTTTTTCTTCTTTTTTTCTTCTTTCTTTTTTTTTACCCTTCATCTGCTACCTACGCACACACCCCACGATGGAATTTCCCTTCGGCGCATTAGCAAGCTTCTATAAAAACCCCCCCAAGTAGCTGCGTAGGTAGACATAAACAAGTAACTGATGGGACCTTGATTTTCGTCGTGCCTAGTTCCGTGACAATTATAGTAGTTGCATTACCTTACATTATTCAGTGTCAGATATTACAGCTTGTTAGTGTGTTCAAATATCACATGAGAAGTTGATTCACATACATTTAGTAGATGAAAAATTAGATTGGCACCTACCGTTTTTCCGCTCATGCGTGCCTGCCCCCCCCCCCCCCCTCCCCCCGGCAAAAAAAAACGAACTGTTTTTAAATATATGCATCATGCACACAGAACTTTTAAACTTTACAGCATCTCCATCACCCTCTATCTTGATTTTTTTTCTAGTAAGTTTCTTCTCATTTCCAGCCCGAATTCCCCTGTCCAATCTCCGCGAGTTGTTGTCCTTGCCGACGACGCCCTATTCTCGACCTTTTTTGTCTTTATTTGCTATCTCGACGCAAATCCGACGCATTACGACATACCAACACGACAGTATCTTCTTGGTTGAATACTGCATTTTGTCTACATCTAACATATTATTGTGCCTAGTCGATAGCCAACATCATCAGTCTTGTTCACAACATCACTCAACACAGCATCACTCGAGTACCCTTAACAGCCCGATCAGTTTACTGAAATCGAGCTAAATTCTCCTTCACGCCCCGCTCTCACGACTTTCACTCGGGACCCAAACGAAATTACGACTGTGGTGATACCCACTGCCTCGTTTTACGTGCCCCGACACCTTCTCCGACAAAGGTCGCAGTTCGATCTTCATCGGGCTAAACCAACACCGCTAAAATGACCGGTGGCATCTGCGACGTCCTCGATTATGACATCGAATTAATGGCCGACTATGTCGCTGAAATGGCTACTCTAGTCGTGACCCCTGATGCCCCAGTCACTGCGCCCTTCCGCGAGTTTGTCGCTCAGATCCTCATGTCGACGAGGCTCCCGAGCACTACCATCCTTCTAGGAATGAACTATCTTGTTAAGCGAATCAACAACCTCAAGGGCAAGGGGCCATACGAGGCGTCTGAGGGTCAGGTCCGGCGATACCTCACCGTGTCACTTCTCCTGGGTAGCAAGTTCCTCGATGACTACACGTTCGAGAATCGCTCCTGGTCCGAGGCCAGCGGCATTGAATTATCTGAGCTCAACACTCTTGAGCTTGAATGGGTCGAATCCATGGGCTGGCGCCTCTACGTCAACCTCGACCTGAGCGAGGATTATCTTGCTTGGCTCGAAGATTGGCGCGAGTGGCAGGACATGAAGGAGCAACAGGCTGTTCAGGCCTGCCTCGAGAGACTTGATCCTCTGGATCTAGCTATCGACACCAGACTGGCGAGATACAGCGGTCATCGCACGTCTCCCCACTGCCGACCTCGCGAGGTTGGCTGGAACCACAATCCTTGGAGCGCCTCCCTTACTCCTCCGGACTCCGGTTATAGCACTCCCGGCTATAACCAGTCGGTCATGGGCTGATGGGATCGAAATCTCATTTCTTCCTCTTCTCTTTTGAAGGTTGTTTGATGGCCCTCTGCTCGAGGGCGCAGCTTTGTTTCTTAAACACAAAAGTCAGGGATTTTAATTTTACGGCCATGATTTTCTTTACGCATCCCGAGAACGATATATTCGCATCTTCAGATACCCAGGCATGACAAAATTGTTCACACGATGAACTTTCGGCGGATCATTCTCAGAATCTTTGGTTTTTTTTTTTTTCCTTCCAATTAAGGCGCATTGATACGACAAAATTATTCACACGATGTATTTTTAGGACTGCCTTTTCCCTTCCTTGAGTTCTGTATTATTAGCTATATGAATCGAAGTACGTTCAATCCAAGCTTAACTAAATATTTTCTGGTGAAGGTTCCTCCCAAGCTGCTTTCCATGCCCGAATAGCATCCTGTTTGGTTCTTTGGGGGCTACTTTTCTTATAGTTCGTCTCTTCATCCAAAGCCCAACTTGGCTCAATAGCACCAAGGTCCGGACGGACTGTTGCTGCACCCATAATAACTTTTGAACTTGATAAAGATTGTAAATTCATTGTTGGATATAATGATTATGAGCTGGTATTTTATCTTCTTGGATAATTGTATTTGGTTAAGTCTTTATACATTTTGCAGACGAGCTTGTGTCTAACCTTTTTCCAAGACCATTAAGGCATTAGTCCAGGCAACTAACAAAGAGAGAGAGTCGCCTCATCAGGTTTAAGAGCTCCCATTCTTCCTGCACAATAGGCTCTTCAAGGGTCTAATGCTGATGGGCCAAACACCAAGCAAGTCTCTTAATTCTCATCTTCTTCGTCAGTTTAGGCTTCCTTGTCAGCTTAGTCTTCCGGAAGCCAGCTCTGCGCAAGATCCTCCAAACAGGAGTTGCTGACATCTCAAATCCCTCCATGCTAAGCTCCCCCCGCAATACCAGCACATGTCTTTACGGTGTGGAAATTCCCTGCTTGCTTTTTTTCTAGGATCTGGCTGACTTTAGCGTCTTGGCAGGACACGACTTTTGAAATGCACATCTGCAGAGCCAGTCCAGATGGTGCTCCTCAAGAAGACTTCTACCCCCCTATAAACCCGGGTGTTCGCGGTCCTCGTGGTGCTGTGTGCTGTGGGGTGTGCATAGTTGGCAGATGAAGGGAAAAAAATAAGTTGGCTTGTGTTTTGCTTGCACGCTGCTGGTGCAAGCCGATGCATGCTGTATTTGCAGTATCTTAGCTGGAGGGAGTGGGTGTAAGCGTTGCCGTTTTGAGCCACAAACTGTTGTGCAATTCACACACGACTAAGCTAACGGATCGATGATTCGGTCAGATAAATGAAAGATGCTTAATTCTTCTAACTACCCGGGCTGAAAGGCTTCCTATTTATCTTACCTAGATGCCGAAGGCCTTCGGAAGAGGCTGTATCCGGTCTCAACCCTCGCGAACTCCTTGTCTCAGGCTATCTAGGTTGCCTTACCTAGGTCCCGGGCAATCCGATACAACACAAACAGCCAAAGTCGCCCAGTATTCCACCCAGGATCCGCCCAGCAATCGCGCCAGCACCTAACCGTTGGTGTGTAAAAGGTGTGGGGAATATTTGCTTCCCCCCTGTCATGCGGCTCAAATCGAGCCGCACAAACGACGAAGCCTCTCCCAACCTGACAGCTGCCCACCAGCTGCCCACCAGCTACCAACCGCCACCACACACCTAGAACCGTAAACCTACCCTTATAGGCCAAAATAACCCAATGCCTATCAACAGCGGGGGAGTCGTGGGGACAGTGCAGTGGCCGAGTGGTTAAGGAGCACGCGCTGGCCGGGACGGGTTCCAGAGCCTCCCATCTAGGGGGCCCCCTAGATAGGGAGGCTACTGGAATCTGTCTTGGCAGCGCAGGTGGTTCTTGACTACTTGCCCGCCTGTCACCAGGGCTCCCCCTCAGAAACACTGCCAATCCCTGGTTCGTCCGAGGTTGGAGTCCAGTGCAAAGAAGTATCCAACGCGAAAGCGGGACGCGCTGTAGTACTGTCGCTGGGTTGAGAACAGTAGCAGGGCGTACAATGTTTTTTTTGTTTTTTTTTGAAGGTTCGAGGTTCGAGTTCTATTTTTGACTTCTTTTTGCCTTTTATTAAATTGTAACCCGATGCTGGATTTTATTTGTAAATCCAGTTCCCTATTTTACAGGGAGGGAATTGAGGTTCTTTCCGGTTCAACTGGTCAGGGAAATCGGAGTCTTCAGGCGCAGCGGCTCAGCAGTTCGGAATCTTCTTCGGTAGCAACGGCTCAACGGTTCGTGAATAATGCCAGGAGCACACTACTTTTTTGCTAGGGGCACACTATTTTTTCTACCCTTTTACCGAATTTCTTCCAGACCCGATGCTGCACTCGAATGCAATATTTTGCGCTGCGTTTTGCAGATAAGAGGATCGGAGTTTTCTTTAGGAGCATCGACTCAACTGATCGGTTCGTCGAAGTCCTTAGGAGTAACGGCTCAACTGGTCAAGAGGATCGGGTTCGAAGCGTAACGGCTCAACAGTTCGGGGGGGTTTTCTTCGGGAGCAACGGCTCAACTGGTCGCGGGGGGGGGGGATCGAAGTCTTCAGGAGCAGCGGCTCAACTGGTCGGGGAGAGGTCGAGAATATTCGGGAGTAACGGCTCAACTAATCAAGGAAATGGGAGTTTGCTTTCAGAGCATCGGCTTAACTGATCGGTCGGTCGAAGTCTTCAGGAGCAATGTCTCAGCTATACGTGCTCCAGCTGTTCGGCTAGCATGATCCTAGGATGGTGTCTTTCCTAGCTTTAGAGTGAAGAAAGGTGCCTTACCTTGGGAGGTCAAAAAAATGTATTTTTGACTGTGCGTCATAGCGGCATGTTCCAGCTGTGCCGCCAGGAGCTCTCCTCTCAGCCCGTTCAACCTAACCTTATTCCGTCTGGTACCTTCCTCTTCTCTGTTCTGTATTAGCAGCGACACAGCGTATGGGGCATCTGGAATGTTCATCAGCAGCAGAAGACCCTAGCAGATAGGGCATTTGCGATGTTCATCAGCAGCGACAGCTCGTTAGAAGAAGACCCTAGTGGATAGGGCATCTACGCTGTTTCAAGACCCTAGCGGATAGGGCATTTTGCGATGTTCATCAGCAGCGACGGCTCGTCAGAAGAAGACCTAGCGGATAGGCATCTGCGATGTTCGTCAGCAGCAGCAGCTCAACAGAAGAAGACCCTAGTGGATAGGGCATTTGCGATGTTCGTCAGGAGCAGAATAAGACCTAGCGGATAGGCATCTGGGATGTTCATCAGCAGCAGAAGAAGAACCTAGCGGATAGGCATCTGCGATGTTCGTCAGCAGCAACAGCTTAACAGAAGAAGACCCTAGTGGATAGGGCATCTGGGCTGTTTCAAGACCCTAGCGGATAGGGCATTTGCAATCTTCATCAGCAACAGAAGAAGACCCTAGCGGATAGGCATCTGTGCTGTTTGGAGAAGAAGACCCTAGTGGATAGGGCATCTGCGATGTTCATCAGATTATGAATGCAGCAGTGACAGCTTGAGAAGACCCTAGCGGATAGGGCATTTGCGATGTTCGTCAGGAGCGGAATAAGACCTAGCGGATAGGCATCTGGGATGTTCATCAGCAGCAGAAGAAGAACCTAGCGGATAGGCATCTGCGATGTTCGTCAGCAGCAACAGCTCAACAGAGGAAGACCTTAGTGGATAGGGCATCTGCGTTGTTTTAAGACCCTAGCGGATAGGGCATCTGTGGTGTTCATCAGATTATGAATGCAGCAGTGACAACTTGAGAAGACCCTAGCGGATAGGGCATCTGCGATGTTCATCAGATTATGAATGTAGCAGTGACAACTCGAGAAGACTCTGGCGGATAGGGCATCTGCGATGTTCGTCAGCAGCAACAGTTCAACAGAAGAGGACCCTAGTGGATAGGGCATCTGTGCTGTTTGGAGAAGAAGACCCTAGTGGATAGGGCATCTGCGATGTTCATCAGATTATGAATGCAGCAGTGACAGCTTGAGAAGACCCTAGCGGATAGGGCATTTACGATGTTCTTCAGCAGCAACAGCTCAACAGAAGAAGACCCTAGTGGATAGGGCATTTTGCGATGTTCATCAGCAGCGACGGCTCGTCAGAAGAAGAACCTAGTGGATAGGCATCTGCGATGTTCGTCAGCAGCAACAGCTCAACAGAAGAGGACCCTAGTGGATAGGGCATCTGTACTCTTTGGAGAAGAAGACCCTAGCGGACAGGTTGTTGAGCTGTTGCTCCTGAAGAAGACTTCTACCTCCATGACCTCCCCGACCTCCCTGACTTACCTGAACCGTTGAGCTGTTGCTCTCGAAGAAAATCCCCCGACTAGTTAAGCCGCCGCTCCTGAAGACTTCGACCTTTCTAACCAGCTGAGCCGTTGCTCCCGAAGACTCTCGGCCCCCCGAACTGTTGAGCTGTTTCTCCTGAAGATCCGATCCCCCGAACCGTCAAAGTGAAGACTCCGATGCCCCGACCGGTTGAGCTATTGCTCCTGAGGATTTGAACCCCCCCGAATAGTTAAGTTATTGCTCCTTAAGACCCTAACCGGTTGAGCCGTTACACTCAAAGACCACCGAACGGTTGAGCCGTTGCTCCTGAAGACTTCTACCCCCCGACCCCTCGAACTGTTGAGCCGTTGCTCATAAAGACTCTCGACCACTCGACCCCCCGAACCCCAGAACTGTTGAGCCGTGGCTCCTAAAGACTTCAACCGGCCGACCAGTTGAGCCGCTGCTCCTGAAGACTTTGGACCCTACCTTACCAGTCGAGCCGTTACTTTGAAGAAGACCTCTACCTCCCTCGGACCCCTCGAACAGTTGAGCCGTTGTTCCTAAAGAACCCTCGACCTCCCTAACATTTAAGCCGTTATTCCTAAATATTCTCGACCCCTCCCCCGACCAGTTGAGCGGCTGCTCCTGAAGACTTCGGTCTCCCCGATCAGTTGAGCCGTTACTCCCGGAGACTCCGATCCCACCGACCATTTGAGCCGTTGCTCCTGAAGATCCTCGAAACTTCCTGACCAGTTGAGCCGTTGCTCCTTGTTGTGCAATTGACACAAGACTAAGCCAACGAGTCGATGATTCGGTCAGATAAAATGAAAGATGCTTAATTCTTCTATCTACCCAGGCTGGAACGCTTCCTATTTATCTTACCTATACCGAAGGCCTACCTGAGGCCTTCGGAAGAGGCTGTATCCGGTCTCTAACCCTCGCGACCTCGTTGTCTCAGACTATCTAGGTTACCTTACCTAGTTCCCGGGCTATCCCGTATAATACCCCTAGAGAAGAAGACCTCTACTTCCCGGACACCCCGAGCAGTTTAGTCGCTTGCTGAAGACCCTCGACCCTACCTGACCGGTCGAGCCATTGCTCCTGAAGACTTCAACCCCCGCCCAGTTGAGCCATTGTTTCTAAAGAACCCTCGAAACCCCCACCCCCACAGAGCAGTTGAGCCGTTGCTCCTGAATATTCTCGACCCTCCCAAACCGTTGAGCTGTTGCTCCTGAAGAAGACTTCTACCTCCTGACCCTCCGATTCCCTTGATCAGTTGAGCTGTTACTCGTAAAGATGCTCGAACCCTCCGAACTGTTGAGTTGCTGCTTCTGAGGGCAAAAGAGTAATATTTACTCCTGGAAATAGCGTGCTATCTAATTATAGATAGTCAGGCTCGGATGAATTCGTTAGCGTTGATATCATCTTGGTGATCAAAATCATAATAACCAACATGATCAACATCGCGATGATCAACATTATCACGACCAACGCTTAGTTGGCTCGAAGGACCAGCTGCTATTCCGCCTGACCCCTTGACTAGCTGAGCTGTTGCTCCTGAAGACCCTGACTGGCCGACCAGTTGAGCCGTTGCTCCGAATTACTTCGACCGGCCGAGTCACCCACCTAAAGCTTCCGATCTCTCTGGCAGTTGAGCTGTTGTTCTTGAATATCCTTGACCCTCCTGGCCCCTCCGAACCGTTGAGCTGTTGCTCCTGAAGACCCCTATTCCCTCGACTAGTTGAGCTGTTGCTCTTGAATATCCTCGACTCCCCATTCCGATCAGTCGAGCCGTTGTTCTTGAATACTTGAGCCTCCCTTGACCAATTAAGCCGTTGCTCCCGAAGACCCCTGACCGGTTGAACTGTTGCTGCAAAGACTCCGATCTCCCTGACCAGTCGAGTACTTGCTCCTGAAGGCATGACCTTCCGACCAGTTGAGCCGCTGCTCCTGAAGACTCTCAACCTCCCCCTCGAATAGTTGAGACGTTGCTCCTGAAGAAGACTCCTACCCCGGAACCTCCCCCGATCCCCTGATCAGTTGGTCGCTCTTGATGTAGACATCTACCTCCCTCGACCTCCCCGAACCGTTGAGCCGTTGCTCCTGAAGACTCCGGTCTCCCCGATCAGTTGAGCCATTACTCCTGGAGACTCCGATCTCACCGACTAGTTGAGCTGTTGCTCCCGAAGACTTCAACCTCCTTGACTAATCAAGTCGTTGCTCCTGAAGACCCTCGACCTCCCCCCTCCCTCCGACAAGTTGAGCCAATGTCCCTGAAGACTTCGACCCTCCCGAGCAGTTGAGCCGTTGCTCCTGAAGACTCCGATCTCCCTGACTAGTTGAGCAGTTGCTCATGATGAAGACCTCTACCTCCTTCGATCCCCCGAACCGTTGAGCCGTTGCTCCTGAAGACTCCAGTCTCCACGACTAGTTGAGCCGTTGTTCCTGAAGAAGACATCCATCTCCCTCGGCCCCCCCGAACCGTTGAGCCGTTGTTCCTTGTTGTGCAATTCACACACGACTAAGCCAACGGATCGATGATTCGGTCAGATAAAATGAAAGATGCTTAATTCTTCTATCTACCCGGGCTGAAACGCTTCCTATTTATCTTACCTAGATGCCGAAGGCTTCTCTGAGGCCTTCGGAAGAGGCTGTATCCGGTCTCGAGCCCTTGCGGGTTCGTTGTCTCAGACTATCTAGGTTGCCTTACCCAGGTCCCAGGCAATCCCGTACAACATTCCTAAAGAAGACTTCTACCTCCCAGACCTCCGGACAATTGAGCAGTTGCTCTTGAAGACTTGGTCAGCCGAAACGCTACACCTGAAGACTCCGATCCCCCTGACCGGTTGAGCCGTTGCTCCTGAATATCCTCGATCCCCTAACCCCCTGTTGAGATGTCCCAGACATCTTCTTCCGCTGTGACCTACGGTAACTTGCAGCGGGGCTATTAGTGAGCACCGATCCCCCCTATTGAAGGCTCCGAATAGCTTCGTATCCGGGAGGGGTTTGTTTGTTCGTAGCCTTATAAAGCTTCTTGTTGCGTTGAATAACGAACCTTCCTATTGTCTGCTCACGGTCTTCAATTGTGATGATTATCACGAGCCCGGGTTATGTTGACTTCTTTGTTCTGTGACTTCCGGAGGCCCCGAGGGCCTCGGTTATCACATACAGTCATCATAGCTTCTATCCAGGGATAAATAGGGGACCTTTTAGCTAGATAGACAGATAGAAAAATCAAGAATCACTTTCTCTTCGAAATCATGGATCAATTCGTCTTGTAGCACAACACCCCCGGACTGGTTGAGCCGTTGCTCTTGGATATCCTCGACCTTACCTGATCAGTCGAGCCGTTGCTCCTGAAGACTTCGACCGGCTCACCAGTTCACGTTGCTCCCGAAGACCCTCGATCCCCTCGATCAGTTGAGCTGTTGCTCCTGAACACTTCTACCTTCCTGAACCCCCACCCCACGAACGGTTGAGCCGTTGCTACTGAATATCCTTGACCCCCTCCCCCGACCAGTAAGGTAATGCAACTACTATAATTATTACCGAACTAGGCACGACGAAAGCAAGGTTCAATCAGTTACTTGTTCATGTCTACCCTACTTTACGCAGCTACTTCGGGGTCTTTATAGAAGCTTGCTTGTGCGCCCAAAAAATTCCATCCGTCCCTACACTCACTCAGTCCATGCGAGTCTAGATAGCTTTAGCATACTGCTGGAGATCAGCAATAGACAGCACAATATCCTCCTCCCCCTCTGCTGGCGCTCTCCGGAAGAGTAGCTCGAATTCCAGTCGTATTGGGCCCCTAGTTACCATATATGACGAAGCCGGCGGGTTTGGGGTTGCAGAAGATGGCGAGATCGAAGAAGATGGTGAGATCGAAACTTCTTGGCTTCGCATTGGTACGAGCCTTGCTGCTGATCGTGTTGTTGTAGCCCCCTGCCGTGGACCTGATGCAGCTTCCAGCCATTTCTCGATGATGACTTGTCTTTGGCTTTCGTTCCACCTAACCAAGAGTATAATCTTTACTTGGTGATCTGATGCAGCACCTACTGTCATCAATTGACGATTTCTTCCTGCGCGGCTAAGTGACTGTTTAAACTCCTCATATAGCCCCAAGTGGAGGGCCTCGTGAGTGAGTGTTGGGATTGTTATGATAAGTAAATTGCGGTTTGGGTAATATCGCTTAAGTCGGTAACGGCCCGCTCGATCTCCTCGTGCTTGATCAATAACATCAAGAGCCTCGGGGGAAACACCTAAAAATATAGTTAGAAAGATAGATGGATGCGAGACGGGTAGGGTGTTTCTGTTTACCTTCGACGACGAGCACATCTCCAAGCGTGTTTTCGATAACTTCCACAAGCTTTTTCACTGTTGTGAAAGTGGTCTTTGGGGTTGTATCATCCGGAACCACGGCCTAAGCGTCTGTGTGAGTCGTTAGATGGGTAGTAGGAGTCATCTTGTTGAGGAGCGGATGCTGGGCGATGTTGTTGGATCAGAAAAAAAAAATTAGAAAAAAATAATTGCATCTTGTGTTAAAGCTGTGGGGTGTGCGTCATAGAACATGGCGACCACACACATTTCAGACGGATGGGAAAACCAAACCCATAACCGGCACTACTTTTGCGACAATACCCATCGTCGACTTTTCTGCTTGTTTGTTATCTAGGACTTGCGAAAATTGATGGCGCTGAAGTAACTAATCATGCTTTTGATTTTCGTCGTGCCTGGTTCTGTGAGAGTTAATGCAGTTGCTTTAGCTCTTTCATAGGTCTGAACCCAAGGAAAATTCCATCGTCATCCATCCCTGCCATCGCAGTTCAGTCCACTCATCTTGTATCCAGCCAGTTCGCAACAGCCACGACCTTCCAGGCAAAATTCTGAAGTTGAGCAGTAGATAGCACAATGTCCCTCTCTCCTTGTACTGGCGCTCTATGGAAGAGCAGCTCGAATTCCAATCGTAAGGGGCCCCCCGTTACCACATACGAGGATGCCGGCAAGTCTGAGATTGTAGTGGTGGCAGCAGCAGCAGCAGCAGCAGCAGCAGCAGCGGCAACAGGAGCTTGTATAATCGAAATGGCTTGGCTGCACCTTGGCACGAGCTTTGCGGCTGCCCGGGTTGTCGTGGCTCCTTGCCGCGAGCCTGTTGGGACTGATGGGACCTTTGTCCATTTTTCAATGATAGTTTGTCTTTGGCTTGCGTCAAACTTGGCCAAAATTACAATCTTCACTTGGTCTGATGTATTAAACCACCATTGTGAATGCCTTCTTAGATCTTCGATGCCAGATGAATGTCCAGCTTCAAGTACTAAGGTGGGCCAATCCCCATGTTTGTAGCCTTCTCTTGGGCTACCAGTTGAATCACCTTCTCCAGCATCTCGGCTTGATGGAGAATTGGATAGTCGAAAGGTTGAACTGCGTAGTGATAACCATTTATCCTGTGTGGGTGTAAGGGAGCTAATAAGTTTCTCATATAGCTCTATGCAAAGGATCTCGTGAATAACTGTTGGGATCGTAAGGAGGAGCAAATTACGATTTGCATAATATCGCTTGATTTGGTAATAGTCAATTCGATCTCCTCGTGTTTGATAAATAACGTCAAAGGTCTCGGGGGAAACGCCTGGAAATATAGTTAGACAGGTAGGTAGATGTAAGATGGGTAGGGCTTCTGCTTACCTTCGACGACAAGCACATCTCCAAGCGTATTATTAACATCTTTCAAGAGGTTTGCCTCTGTTGTAAAAGTTGTTGTTGGGGTTGTATTATCGGACACCACGGGAGGGAGAGGCATTTTGTTGGTGAAGAGAGCGGGTGTAAGTCTGCGGAAAAGAAGAAGACAAAGGTGCAATATAGCTGGAGGTTATAAAAACACAAAGAGGTTTTTGTGACTGACACAAGTCTGCACCACCGACCTGGCTAGCCGAAGGAAAAAGAAGAAGAAGAAGATAAAGAGTTCATGAAGAAAGCGGGTTGATAAGCTTGGTTGAATGGTGAAATGGGCACACGGTACGCAGATCAACGATTGGCACGTAGACTACCGTTTTTCACCCGCCTGCTTTTAATGAATTCAATCTCATTCACGTCACCTACTTCTTGGATAGCCGTGGAAATCTTAGTGTCCATAATAGGGCCACCAATCTGGCCGAGGAGTCAATAGCGGTAACCTTGATACCCAAACCTGTCTTTGCCGATTTTTTTATAAGCTCGGGGGCCTGGTCATTCCAATCCGCCTCAGTGAAGTGAAGCGATGTCGGTCATCCTCGTTGTAGTTCTCTTCTTCTGAGTAGTATTGACCTTCGGTGTCTAGCAACGTCAAGGCCAGACCTGAGTCGGATGTGGACCTATCTCTTTTTCGGCATATTCAAGACTAACTTCATCTCCAGCTTGTAAATTATAGGTCGCGGCCTCTTTCTCCCTTTCTATTTTGGCCGTATTCCTCTCCGTCCGCTTCTGCGCCTTCTGCGTCTTTCTCGGTGTTGCGACTTCATCGGGGTCCTCAGGATCGGATTATATGACCTCTCCTGAGTTATCAGCTCCGTCATCGTCACCGTGAGCACGATCATAGTTTCCCAAGTCATAGTTATCCCCTGGTCGATCGTCACCATCTCGATAATGTTCCTCCTCACCAACTGGCCTTCATGTCGTTCTTCCTCTAGCCCATCAAGTGTATTGGTTGATATCGGCTGGTCAGGGCGAAAGTGTGGGGGAACAGAGATCAGTCCAGTTCTTTCTGAGGGTGGGGATAATATGTCTTCATTCTCCGCGCGTTCTCTCGCAGGAGAGGAACTGAGGATCTCTACCGGGTGGTTTGCGGTAAGACTAATAATCGCAGCACCAAAGGCAGCTGGTGCAACTTCAGAAGTCCAAGCATTTTGCGGAGGCTGTAACGTAGAATGATGTTGAATAGTGGCAAATATCGCCACCTATTGCCAGAGGCGCTGCAAGACCTTTCCAGCAGCTTCCACATAGCCTAGAAAGTAGATATATGGCCTGCCTTTAAGTCCATAGGCAGAAGATGAATTGAACACAATCACATCTTTCACACTAATATCTGAAAAATGATATAAGCTCAAAAAAGATTTGGGATTCGGGGCAAAAGAGGCGTTATCTTGTTCCGGTGCTTCAGGCTCAGAGGAGAAGCCCTGGGATGGGAAGGGCGGATGTAAATCGGTTGTGGTTGTATAAAGGTGTGGGTTATCGAGGAATGACGCTGGATAGTCTTCTGGGACGTGAAAGTCATTGACGGGCACCCCCAAAACCTCTTCACTGCGTGACAAGGCGAAAGGATTGGTTGGGGATGGATACGCCATAGTTTGTGAAGTTGGATGCCCAAACGTTAGACCATGATGGACGCCCTGAGTTGTCTGTCGTAGCCGCAGAGTCTCCCGAGCAAGAAGCGAGTGTTGCCTCCCTGGCGGTTGAGAAGCAGGATGCCTAAACGTTAGGCCATGGTGGGCACCCTGAGTTGTCTGTGGTAGCCACAGAGTCTCCCGCGCAAGAAGCAAGTGTTGCCTCCCGGGCGGTTGAGAAGCAGAATGAGCCCCCCTGGCGGTTGAGAAGCAGGATGGAGAAGTCAACGAAGTTGACGCCACTAAGCCGTCCCGAAGATGCTCACCCGATAACTGGGGAAACTATTCACTCCACCGACGCCATGGGTGTGGGTGAAAGAGAGACATGAAGACCTAATCGCCATAACCGACCAAGCGATTGCTGACACGATTGATCTGGTCAAGGAAGTCCGTGGTGCGATTCCAGAGGTCGCTCCAACAAAATATCGATATCGGCCAGGAGAGCTTGAACCAGGTGCCGACACCTGCAAGGTCCCCAACTATCCCAGGTAATGGCGTCAAGTTATCGCTCCTCCCAAGCGCTCCCGCTCAGGAGATCGAGGCTATCAAGGAGGGAGCGGATCCGAACCCGGAGGCGCGAGGTCAGGAGCATAATTTCTGCTATGATCTGATCCTCGGGGCTTAGATTATGCTCGTTGGCTTGGTCATCGCGCTCCGCAGTTAAATGACTAGTCTCTGCCATCACGATTCCTTCCACTTGCGATTCCCCGGGGCTGGACAGATGGTCGCGGTGCTCCTGGTCTGGAAACGTCAGATGGTGGCATTCCCTCTGTTCCCCAGGGCGTGCTCTATCTCATGGCGCTAGGCCAGCGAGAAGACCCGTGGCTGACCTGGCTGGTACTCTGCCCGCTTGCTGTGGACTGATAGCACCGTACCGCAGAGCAATGATTGCTATTCTACTAGCGACAATCGCTCTAGGCCCTTCCTTAGGCATGACAGAAGAGCTACAGTTCTCCATGGCCGTTGGGTTGGTAAGACCCTTCTTCGGCTTGCAAAGCATAACCACCTCCGCTGTGCGGAACGGGCGAGGGTAGTGTCCGACATGGAGGCAAGCTTGGAAGAATTGCCTGACCGGTTCTTTGATAGACTCCCAGCTTGCTTTCAGCAGTCGTACGGAGATTTTTGTCTTCCCCTGCTGATGTGCCTTTCACCGATATTGTTGTTGCTGCCGGCTTCTCGTGGGAGATGTGCATTTCCTATGGGGGGCTTTGTCAGTAGTATCCTCGATAATTTAGTTGTCTACCACTAGTAGATGGGGGAGGGGGAGGGGTGCTTTGATTGTTAGACCCAGTTTGTGCCATTGGACGGCCGTGAAGCATAATGCGTGGAGACGTAGAATGAGGTAGATCAGGGGGATTGTAGATATTGGACAGCTTTTAGTCTGTACTAGCTGAGACGATCTTCTCCTGCCGGTAATTCCCTTCCCCCTTCCCTGACAATTCCTGACAACTTTGTGGAACGCCTTTCTGTCTTCCAAATGGGTCCAATATCCATCCTTGCCATCTTCCCTTTTTCCCTTTGTAATGCCCGTTGCGATGCCGCTGGGTTCCTCGGGTCATTATGCTGGTCTGGGGAGAGAGAGGTGGGATTGCACCAAGTGCCCAAAAAAAAAAAAAGCAAAGGATCTCAAGTCGATCATCCGGTCCAGCCATTTTTCTGCTGTGTCACTTCCAGCCTTCCTCCTGATTGGAAGTGTAGTTAGGAATACTTCATGATCCATTCCTAGATGCGGTTTGCTTGGAGATTTCTGTTGCGGCAAAAGGGAATATTCGAGAAAGCAACGTTGATAACGTTGCCCGCTCCAAGTGTTGATACTTCGGTCTCTCGAGTGTATGAAAATTTGTGTGTTGCCGTTTTTTTTTGTATAGGTAATATCTCTCGGTCGTGTTTGTGCATCCTCCCAGCTGTTAATTGGAACGTAGGCCTTGGAGTCTGGGTGGGAGTTGAAGAAGTTCCGGCCATCTAGCGAGACCCACGGTTCCTGTCCAAGGATGGCATCAACGTCATCTTTGTGGCAGAGCTGCGATCATCGCCACCTCCCCTCCAGCTAATCAATTACTGGCAGATACAGTACCCGACAGAACACCATCGCTTGGATCTCCGACGCTCTATTGCCGCATCGCACTGCGGGCAAATATCCGCAACAAGTATATATTGGTCGCGTCGTCCCGGGCAGTTTTCTCGGTAACAGCGTGTATTGCCACGCAGGACCCAGTGGCAGCATCTGTATACGGCTAGTAGTCGGCGACACATGACGGGTAGGTTGAAGCGCTGAATAGAGATGGGCGTTATTGTGGGAGTCTGTTTGTTGAGAAGCGTTGACGGGGTGTTAATGCCAAGGGGTCTGAATGTTTAGGACCTCTTTTGAGTGAGACAATGTTGTTGCGATGCAGTGTTGTTGTTGCAATGCTTTTGTTGTGTTATTACCATGCGGCGTTCTGGGCTAACGGATTGGGCGTGGGCACTTACAGATGGATGCTAATAGAATTATGGAGAAGATGCGGGTGCAGGCACTCACAGATGGTGGCCAATAAAGTTATGGAGAAGTTGCCATACTGCAGTCTGTGCAACAACAGGGGGCGCCAATAAAGTTATGGAGAAGGTGCACAGGTGCATGCTTGCAGCCAATGGAACAACGGGGGGCGCCAATAAGATTATGGAGAAGGTGCAGGTATGGGCACTAACGGATGGTTGCCAATAAGGTTGTGGGGAAGGTGCGCGGGTGCATGCTGCGGTCTGTGTGGCGGAAGGGGCGCGGGACGGGGATTTTCTTTTTTGGCTGTATTGGGTTGGCCTACGCGCAGTGACATTGAGGAAGGTTTTTGTGGGCTCAGCGCTGAGGGACTGTTGGGGTTTTCGTAGGCGACAACCAAAAAAGGGAGGCATCATCCCTTCAATTCTCACTTTGCAAACGACCGCGCAGGTGTAAAATTTTTAGTGGAAGTTATTTTCGTAGATGATTAATTGAAGAGTGTTGTTGCTGGGGCATTTTTTGGCAATATTATGTTTGGCCCCCTTCGCGCTGACTATTTCTACTTATTTTTATTTTACCCATTTAATCGGTTGTTTCTCTTCATTATTGATACGCTTTGTGCATATCCTTTGAGTGTGTTGTGGACTGTTCTTTCAAGCCCTAGCGTGTCGCGCGCCATGCTTCAGCCTCTCTCAGCCTCCGGTGTTTGGGTGTAGTTGTGGCCGCCAATGACTAATGCACCAAATGTAAGAAGAATTACAAAATGCAATCTTTTGAGGACCTACAGAATACTGATTGCACATGGTAATAGAGACGAAAAGCCATATCCGGCCAGCACAGTGAAGCAGATCCTCTTGGGTGCCCAGGACCTACTCAACGACCTCCTCCTTGTTATTCCTCGAGACAAATCTCATGACAATCCCCAACAAGACCTCCCAACCCCGGGTCCCCAGCTCAGGCGCTGAGTACGAGAAACGAATCCGCCGTGCTGTTCGCGATAACTCGGCTCTCTTTTGTGCCGGAATAGGTGGTGATATTCGGGGTCCGAACAGGCTCTTCCTTTGACCTTCCTTGTGAGCTAGGCCCCTGTTCTATTGGACACGTTTAGGAAATACCCGGAGCGAAAGAATGGTTGCTTTGAGATGTCGCCGAAGGAATGATCAGGAATCGCCGCACGACGTAAATAGCAGCGCCAGCCAAAGGCCCAAGCAATCACCTCTGTTTCCCAAGTCCCAGTGCAAAGAAAAGCTCAGATTCCCAATGGTCGATGTGTTTCCAACAGCTACGATCGCAAGCTTGTATGCACTGCACCATGAATCCTACATACCATTCCCACTCGACCGGCTCTGAAAAGGCAAGGTTAACCAACAGCTTGAGGACCCTGTTAGAAGGTTGAGAAAGCCCGAGCCCACAACTAAGGGTAGAAGGACAAATGAAACAGCCGAAGTCAAAGCTGCAGCAATCATAGGTCGTGTTCAAGCTGTTCAATCGGCGTCTCAACCGACCGCTCAAGTAGCTAGTCAACAGGTCAGTCAACAAGGTCAAGACCAACAGACAAGGCCCTCCCCTTTTTGGCCTTTCAAGCCTTTCCATTGAAGACTTCTTTTATCCTGGATTCCGCGTCAGCCCCGAGATTACTTGCAGAAAGCGTTGAGCAAGACGTCAAAGATTGGCATGAGGCTGCCGAGCTCTTTCTGAAAATACACGTCGGGACGACCCAATTGCAAATTCTAGGCCACAGGAAGGTTTATCTTGAAATCGAGGGTAGGCGAGGCGTCTTTGTCTTGAAAGATGTGGCCTAGATCCCTTTTTTCACATGAATATTGTTTCTCTTTGCCCTCTAACCATGGTCGGGTTCACAGCGCCTGTAACGGGTTAGGAGGCATATCTAGCCCGGACAATAGACCAGTTACCCGCTAAGGCAAAAGATTCAGCAATAATTGCAGTTCCCGCAATGAGCTCACTACCTCACATCCATATATAACGGGGGCGCACAAACCCCGTTACGTTCGGCAGGCGAGTTGACCTGCCGTAGGCCGTATAACGCCGAGATCTCTAAGAAGAAATTGGAGAAATTCGGGTTCAGCCCTAACATTACTTGCAAAAGCGCTGATCAAGTCGGTCGTTAAAGAGTGGCATGACGCTGCCGAGCTCTTTTTGAATCGACCCGTCTCGGGAGGAGTACATGGCGAGGCAGGCAAAACTTCACCCTAATATTACTTGCAAAGCGTTGATCAAGTTGTCGAAGATTGGCACGCGACTGCCGAGCTCTTTTTGAATCGACCCGTTTTGGGAGGAAGACATGGAGAGACAGCAAAAACTTTACCCTACGATTACTTGCAAAAGCGTTGGTCAAGTCGTCAATGATTGGCACGAGGCTACCGAGCTCTTTTGAATCAACTCGTGAAGCTATTCACATCTGCACTAATCTGCGCGTCTACACTATCTGCTCCATCTGCTACGTCTGGTCCATCTGCATATCTGTGCAATCGATCCACACATTTGCTCCACGCGCACAATCTACAGCAGCACTAGCGTTAGAAGATAGAAGGCCATTTTCTCCTCGGAGAAGCATTATTGACAAATCCTACTTCTTCGAACATCATCTTAATGGGCTTACGCACTGGATCAGCGTTACCAGCGATGGAGAGCCGTACAGGCTTTCAAGCCCACAACTCCTCGACCCAACGTCGCGTCAGAGTGAAGGTCCATGAGGCATCGACAAAGTACAGTATGTTTTCTTGATCATTCTGACATAATAATACTGACATTCAACGTCAGGTAGTCGGAAGAACAGTGCAAGCGGCTGCAGCACGACATTCGGCAGATGGGTTGTTACACAGTCCTTAGCGGGATTCAATTTTAACGGCACCGACCTAGGGGTACGAGAGGAGACCTGAATCAGACATCACAAATGGTATTGAGAGAAGAGAACGACGAATGCCGCAAGTGCATGCGGCTCTCCTCTGGTATCCCGGAGAGCGTGTATGCGCGCCCCCACTTCCAACCAAATCCAACTGTCATAATTTACTACCAGTGGCCTCGTCGAATTTCAGCGGTGAAGACAATGAAGTTACGCTTGCGGACGACTTTCAGGGCGATACACTTCCAGCCCTTTCAATCAGCATTATGTTCCAAGCCGTCCTTCGCCTCGATTTCCCCAATATGGCTTGCCGCCTTCTTGGATGAATAGTGGTACACAGCCGCCTGGCAGTTCAGCCAGACCCTGTCGGGTCACCGCTCGAAAGCGCAACCTATGGTCAGACGACTCCAACACCAATGGAATGGAAATAGTAACGTTCATACTGTTACCCTCCCTGCCGATTGTTGCCACTAGCGTGTGGGACGTTATGTTGTAGGACTTAGGGAGGGTTTGGGGAATAGATCGCCAGGAGCCGCAGCCACCAGGGTTAATAACGGAAGATGCCCCTATTGCTTCCTGATTGATTTGCGTATAGCTTTCTGAGGGAGATACTTGGATGGAAGGGATGTTTAGTCGCTTGCAAGGAATGGCGCTGTAATACAATAACGGATGGGAAGAATCAAGCATCACTTTCCTATGTTTCTCAAGATTTTGTTGTGCGCGATAACCCGGATCCTGGATAAAGGCAACCTAGATAGTCTGAGACAACGAGAGATAGAAGATTTAAATCATCGTTCATTTTCTAACCGAATCATTGACCCGTTGGTCCGTCTACAACAGATTTGTTGGCTTAGTTTTTCACATCCGCATAATACCGAAGTAAACTTGTTAGTGTGTTTTAAAGTCACACGATAAGCTAGTTCAAATTGATGTGTGTGAATTGCTTGATGATGTGTATTATCTCTGCCTCTCTCTTCTATTTTGCGGGATCAATCCTCGGGGCACCACCAAACACAGTCCTCCTTCATAGTATGCGACTTTAGCCTCCTTGCTACTCAGCTGAGCTGTCCTGATGGAGACTAATCGGCAACGTTTAGTCTAATTGACCGGCGGGCTACATCAGAGACTTTCAACTTACGAAAATTGCGCAACTCAATAAAGTAAAAAGATGAAAAGGTAAACAGAAAGGAAGGTACACTGTTGTCAGGTTGTTTTGAATACCTTAGGGTTTAACTGCACAGCGGTTGGCGGCAGTTGTCGGGATGAAAGGACTGTACACTCTCCTTTTCAGCCAACCAGGAAGAAGCTACACCAGGCGCAAGTACTCTCTGCACTTTCATGAATATTTTGCAGTCATAGAACGTAGGTTAAGTGTTTTATGGCTTTGCTTTGCTTTGCTTTGTAAAAGGGCCTTGAAGCATCCAAGTGGCCCTACCGGGGAAGCTGTTGCCAGGTCATCAGAGTGCTCGAGCCGAGAGACGTGACAAGGCATGGGTTGGGGCTGGTAGATATTGGCAAAGTTTTATTGAAGATCTAAGGCAAAGTTAGCAACAGCGTTGAGACGGGACTCGTTTGCAAGAGCGGACCTTGGATGTGAGGCTGTCGTGTTATTTGCGACAAGCTCGGCTATCGCCACCACCCTGAGGACAATCTCTAGCAAAGTGACCCACTATCATTTCGTATTAGCAGTGATTAGAATAATAAAAGGTATAGGTGCCATACTTTCCCCTCGAAGTCGGGCTCCTCGTCGGACTCGGTCTTTATCGAGTCTGACGTTTATCGAGTCCGACAAGGAGCCCGACTTGTAGCAGGAGGGAAAATTGGGTCGGAAGGCGGCTGACCATACTCAGTGTCTCCTCATCCTAAGGCCAAGAGCAAACAGCCTTGACATGGCTAGGCTGATTTCCCTAGTTGCCCTTGGCCTCAGGATATGGGAGATACTGGTTGCCGCGGCCAGCCGCCTTGAAAAAGTCGAGGCGAAGAAATCTAATAGTGTTGTTCATCAGTCTTCTGTCATGAGGGCATAGAAAAGGGCGACGTTTACCATTTGGCAACTGTAGATTATTCTCAGTGTCTCCTTATCCTAAGGCCAAGAGCAAACAGCCTTGACATGGCTTGGCTGATTGCCCTGGCTGCCCTTGGCCCTAGGATAAGGAGACACTGATTACTTGTATGGCTGGCCGTGGCGGCCAGCCATACTGGGGCAATCGGGGCGAAGGACGGCTGGGACCTATTAGCGTTGCTCATCAGTCTCCCTGCCATCAGGGCATAGAAAGGATGGCGCTTACCATGTGGCAACTGTGGCCACACCCAGTGTCTCCTTATCCTAAGGCCAAGGGCAAACAGCCTTGACATGGCTTTGCTGATTGCCCTGGCTGCCCTTGGCCTCAGGATAAGGAGACTGATTACTTGTATGGCTGGCCGTGGCGGCCAGCTATACTGGGGCAATCGAGGCGAAAGACGGCTGGGACCTATTAGCGTTGCTCATCAGTCTCCTGTCACCAGGGCATAGAAAGGATGGTGCTTACCATTTGGCAACTGTGCATCATGCTCAGTGTCTCCTTATCCTAAGGCCAAGGGCAAACGGCCTTGAAATGGCTTGGCTGATTTCCATTGCCCTTGGCCTCAGGATAAGGAGATGGCCGTGGTAGCGACGGCCATAACCGTAATGGCTTCAACCACAGCCAGACCGGAAACGAGCTAGTGCCAAAAGAGAGTGAGGATGGAATAAGACGGAAGAGAATGGAAGAGAGTGGACTGTACCTTTTAGAAACTGCCCGAAGACCTCCCCAGTGCCGTGGAATACCAGGAAGGTCGTCGAGCAGTCGAGCATAACAACAGTAATTGTTCAACGATGGCCCGGGTCCCTCATCGATGACCCGGGCCCCTCGGCAGGGACCCAGACCATCGTCCAGATGTAGAATCTGTGGTGGCTGGTGCCTTGAATCTAGAGTCAGGTCAATAATTCTCAGATCTGCATTATGACTTGGTGGCATACCAAAGCGGCACGATAGTGTTCGGCCAGGGACCCGGGTCATCGTCTAGATGTAGAATCTGTGGTGGCTGGTGCTATGATTCTAGAGTCAGGTCAACAATTCTCAGATCTGCATTACGACTTGGTGGCATACCCGAGTGTGTGTGTGTGTGTGTGTTTGTTTTGAAACGGGCAGGAAATCCCTCAGCCAAGTCTCGTTCTTCCTTATATGCCTTTGGCAATATCCAATGAAAAACGCGGGAAAGCAGGCTTCGTGTTGTGGCAGAAAACGCAGGAGCTATTGGCTGGATGATGCGCGGTAGGTCCTAGCAGCTTACCAGGGGAAAATTGTGCTAGCTCTACAATACTACAAATTTACCAATTTTTTATACCAGCTGTGTTGTAACTTTAGAATAATGATTCCTTTTCATTAAAATATATCTCATATCAATTTTATCTAGATCAAACTTCAGGAAAGCTGTTAAAGGAGGAATGTTATTATATCCCTTTTGAAAGATCAGCAAAAAGGGCCCTACTGGCAGCGACCAGCCCCCTATAACTCACTCAAGATAAATCCTCCGCCCCCGTACTTTTAGTAGCTTTTACAGTAGTTATAGCTAAAGCTAGCGCCTAGTAGATCTCGTGCTCTGCGACTACGTAAGTGCTCTATTTTCATAATAGTATTTTATATAATATTAATATTTATTAAAGACTTTAGAAAATAGAACTAAATACACTAGCTTTTAAAGAACAGCACTATAAAAAACCATTATATTTTAATAATCATTTATTTGTAGAAACGTACTATGAAAAATGTAGAGTTGTGCATTTGTGGGGATTAGGGAACTTGATAAGACTCAATAGTTGCGGCCACAAGCACTAGCTTACCTATAAACTCCCCCTCTATTTTCTCTCAATTACAGCAAGCTTCACCACACCACGATGCCGACGCTCCTACTGCTCATCTACGATCTTATCCCTCCATGCATGCAAATCTGAGGTATTAAGATGTGCAGATATATAGGTGTATAGATGTGTAGATAGAGTAGATTTTGCAGATGTGCAGATTGTTTAGATGGGTAGATTGTAAAGACCTGAAAAAGTCTGCCCTCCATCATCAGGATCCTTCTTCTCAAACTAGACCTCTTTGCCTCCAAACTTTCGGATGTGGTAGTCTCTATTGTAATTGAATCCGACTGTATTTGCTTTGTTCTAAATTGAGTCTTTTTTAGCGTAGGACTGACCCCTTGAAATGGACGTCTGTACAGATCGTCCAGATGTGCAGATCGCGCAGATCGAATAGATCGGACAGATCGTGTCACAATAAAAGCTGTATCCGATGGAGCCGTCGGCTCCCCGGCACCCCACCGGCTCCCCGCCGGCTTGGCTGCC
>CAKNEU010000157.1:0-64962 GCA_930272665.1 Mariannaea elegans | reverse complement strand
TTTAGAAGTCTATACTACCTTATTTAATATTTAATAATTTAAATAACTTAAAGTTATAATATAGCTACTATTTAAGAAGGTTAGTATAACTTTAAATAAATATAATATTAAGATAGCTAGTTTAAAATACGAAAATTACATCTTAAAGAGCCAAGTTAAGCATTTTCAACCTACAAAAAGGAAGAAGGTTAAGCCTAGCCCTTCCAAACAATTTGTAAACATTAAGAACATCTATAATACACGGAAACAACTCCAGCAGCTTGGGAAAAATTTTATTGAAAAAATTAAAAAGAAGGAATTAAAATATAAGAATATATTATTTAAATTTTAACTTTATCTAAATTGTAATTATAAAAATTGATATTATTATAATATCGCAAAGTTAATGGTATTGATATTCCATTTTGGTAAATTTGGGTGGCGGGAGGAGGGGGGTGGCGGTTAGGGTGGACCCGACGTTAGGACCACTCTATTTGTAGAGTGGTATAATACCAAAAAAGGGCCTATTCATATAGTTGGAAGTATAAAGCAGGTATAAAGTTAGCCAATAGGGATAAATAATAGACTGTATTATGTAAGAGAGCGATGCACTTTCCATGCGACGAGTCTACTCGACATTTGACACCAAGGGCCTCCACAATGAAATAGGTCTTCGAAAACTCATCAATGGAAGAGTATATCCCCAGATGCTCTCTGTGAGCTGTGTGTTTGGTACGAATCCCTAAGCCCCCTTTAGGAGGTGCTGCTATTCTGTTACACGATTTTGATAAGCCAACAGCGATGAATCGTATGCCTCATTCCTGTGCGTGCTCCGTCTATTTCTTCCGCTTCTTACATCCCAAAACCTGGCAGCTCCTGATCTGATCATTTGAATGGAGCTTTATCACCTTCTTCCCACAGACAATATATCTAAGATCCCGCTGTACAAGAGCACTGGCTCTAATTAAGACAGTATCCTGGCGTGCTAGGATCCCTTTTTATGAGGGCTGTTCCTAGGTTAAATGATGAACAGTCAGTCTTAATATCCTAGACTATGTGTTTGCGAAGCAAAATATTAAGCGTTAATATTGATGGGCTAGCTTGGAGTATAGATGAAAATATCAACGGCATGTCAAGGTGCATGAACATTTGAGATTCCATAGGACAGCCGTCCAGTTTACGTGGAAGAAAAATAGCCACTTACTACATCATCAAATCATGGTGTGTTGTAGCCTACCACAGCGACCTCATCCTGCAGCCTAAGCCTGCTACAGCTTACTGTAATTGTACATTCTTAACATAGAAAGAACACATACCGAGCAATGATGACGATCAGAGCGACTACGATCCATATACCTCTACAAAGGTGGTTTTCGTTCATGATGCCATGCTCCAGCACGACGTCTCACTTATCGCATCAGTTTACATTGGCCGGAGCACAGAAACTGGGGTGCCCATTCAGATGGCCAAGATCTCACCCTATCATGACTGCAGGCGGCTGTCTCACACAATAATAACCTCCTCGTGATGTCGATCTTGATCGAGGACCAGGTCTCCCGAGGCCAGATCTGGCAATTAAATGAGTGTGACTGTGTCCGGATGCATCATCTCCACATGCCCTTGCCACAGAGAAACGAGAACCTTTCTTACGACTCAAATTGGTGGGCATATCATGCAACCTCACTAATTGTATAAGCCTTGACCGATAGGACAGCATGGCTCTGGCGGACTCATACGAAGGTGTGCACTCGCAAACCTATCTGGGAAGTTATTTTATTAATTATATTATTAAGTATTCTTTTAATTTAATCATTTTAATATTAAAATTTCTTAATTTATTAAATTTTACTATTATATTTATGTAAGGATGTACCTTATATATTAACATGCGGTGCAATTCTAGGCACATTGTGCTAGAATTGGTTGATCTTTTTGGGCTTTGCCCGAGGGGTCTATTGCACGGAGAGTCACACCACGCTGACCGTTACAACTTATCTCTAAAGAGTCTAACTATGGTTATATTTTCTAAAGGAGTTATAATAGGAGCTTGCTTAGTAAAAGAGGATAGGGTTACTTTAGAGGCTATAATTATTTAATAATACTTAAGGTTAATAAGGCAACCTTTTAAATAAGAGCTATTAATATATAACGGTCTAGTCTAGGTTAATACTAGATTAAAGGGTTCTAAGTTAATATTAGCAGAAAGGCTAGGCCGTTATAGGGGTTTTAGTAATATTCCAAAAGTAAATTAGTATAATTAAGTTATATTAATGGCTAGAGTAGCTGTTATTCTATCTAATATGCTAATAAATGTATTTATATATTAGGTATATTTGCGGGGTTTACGAGGGTTTACAAGTAACCTAAAATAAACCCCTTAGGGAGTTTACAATAGTTTACAAGTAACCCTAAGTAAACTTATTATAGTTAGTTGAAAGTTTCTGGGGGTGCCTTCGCATGTGACGAGAGTGTGTCCAAGCCGTAACAATGCAGACTACAGCACATGCCGGCGAACCTCCGGAGAATTCCATGTAGGTGTATATTAAAATAGATACATTTTCTAGTAATTATCCTTCGTAATACTACATTAAAGATCACGCCCACTACGGAGATCACGGCAGTTCCGGTACTAGACCGCGCAAGACACCCTTTACTTCGTGCTGATAACCCTAACGAGTACTTGTTATCAACCTGGGTTGAAATGGGAAGGTGTAAGTAAAAATCCAAACTTCAGCTATTCTCTCTTGCTAATAATTCTGTAGTGTAGTTCGACGACCTGACGCCTTAGCCCCTTGGCTACCATGTTGATGATATAATTGGGTGAAGATCTATTTATGTAATGATCTGGTCAATTCCCCATGCCAGTTGTCTAGCTACCAACTACGTCGCTCTACGTCATAATCCTAGCTCTCACCAAGATGCTTCAGCAGCCACTGCTCTCATGCCCCTTGCACGTCTTCTTGCTCTCGACGCTGCCGACGTTTCCACTAACTAGCCTAGCACAGCTGCCTTTATTTTAAAACTACTCGACTGCGCTGAATATATGGAGCTTGTCTCTTGACACAAGATGACGCACCCACCCGAGTAGCTTAACCTATTGCGAATCGTTGTCGACGCATCTTCTCGCCCTTGCGCAGCCGCTCTATATCCTCATCTGTAAAGTTGACCGCATATGTATTAATCGTGCGATCCGCCGTGCTGTCTCCGCCGCTCACGTCACCCAATGATGGCACGCTGGCTAGTGTTACTGGAGCCCTACCTGCATCAACATGATCCAACACCGTCCATGTTCGCCTTGCATTCATGATTGCAGTCCCACCTCAACATACTGCTTTTATCCTGCCGATGATATCTTGCTGTTGCGTGCAGTAATTAGGCACCTCGTACAACAGTACTTAGGGAGGCGATTTTTAGCCTCTATGCAGTTTTGGTAAGGATCACCATATGATCCACGGCGGTGCGTCAAAGCTGCAGGTTAGTGCTAATAATTGAAGCAAGGGCTTGCTCGAGGTACCCATTTGATTTGCTCGACACGATTGAAACTATGTGAAACCTGGTAGGTAATAAGCGCCATTTTATTCCACGCATTTGCGCCAGAGCGCACGTTCGATATACATGTCGGCCTAAATATCGCAACCCTTGAAAGATGAACAATAGGAATTTTCATTGGCTGGCAGTAAGGTAGACCTCACCTACACTTTCATCCACACGTTCACGATCCATTGCAGATGGTATGCTACAAATGGGGCATTTTCAAGCGCGTCTGTGGCTACAGCCACGGAGCTCGCAGGCGGCGCCCAACGATCTGTATGGGAAACATCACTGGCTTATTTCATTCTTTTGTACCTTATGCCCAGCCCTAGATCTGCAACGCTGCCCAACCATTGCTAACCGCGCCACTGATTTTAGGCTCGAATTTCAGAAAGTTGTCGCTGCGCATCTACGCAAAATTCATTAACCTTCAGGCCTTTCGATGAATTGTCCCTGCAAAACACTCGATACGTACGTAGAAACTAAAAGTTTCGTTTGAAATTCGTTTTCTTTTTTACCGTCCTCGCTCTCTAGCTACATCAAAGTCTCCTAATTTGACTGAGAGGCCAGAGACATACAAACCCAACGTCGCCTCTAACGTAGCGAGCATCACCTGTACGCTAATCAAAATGGCGCTTACTCTTTGTGCACCTCACTCATTCGAGCGCCTGAATAGGGCTCTAGGTCTTTCCAGGACACCGTGGGCAATTAGCTGCCGAAGGCTCTTGTTTCAGTTCCTGATCGTCTTTCTTTCTTTAACTGTTGAGAGACCTGGGTTTCCCTTTTTTCATCCCCCATTTCCCTCGGCCTGTAGTGCCTCCATCTCTCATCACGAAAGAATCCTGGAACGAGTTAGAGATCCGGTCATAAGAATCTCAAGCCTTGTGGGCATCTTGAACGCAACAAAGCACCAAGAACCATCCTGCTGGTGGACAATGCCCTCCCTATCCTCCCTATCAACTTCCGCCTCCTGCCTCCACCTCCCGCATCGCGACTGGGATGAGATATTCTCGAGAAATCAACAACCTAACTCCAGACATGAGAATGCGCCATTTCTCAATCTCGAAGAGAACAATGAGATTGTCCGGGCTTTCATGGAAAGCTCAAGCTCGTCGTCTCCTTACGAAGTAAACATGGTGGCTGGATTTTGTTCGGGTGCGAATCTAACGTCACAAACAACACGCATCGATAATGCGAACCCTGTTGCGTGGATTGACGACCGCAGCCGTGACACTGATGGCAACTGTCGCTCGCGAACGCTATCACTAAATCCGCAAGCTCTGTACCAACAACTGAAAAATAAGGTACAGTTGTGTTTAATACAAATAATGAATTCCAAAATGGTTGTACTCTAACTAGCTACACAGCGGTTCGAGACCACCCAAGACGATGGCCCAAGCGAGGAGCCAGATGTAGACAGGCGATTAATGTTCGGAACTGTATGACATTCTCACATGAAACACGGCTAACCATCGGAGCTGGACAGTTTCATGCCCGATCCAAGTCCCCAGGGAGTCATGATCCTTGCCTCGACAGCAACGTGCAGCGAGGCGGACGCTTTGCGGACATTCATCTACAGATATCTGGCCTTTAAACCTTACTTAGGCGTTCATATCGTGGTAAGTAAAACACACACTGTTCCCCTGTCAAAATAGATGTCAATATCAACTCATTCCAAAGGGCAATCATTTTGCTACGTTCCAACTGTCCTTCAGTCTCCCGTATTTTGCGTGGAGACAATCAAGTTCTCCATTCGAAGACCACCGGACGTCGGTAGATGGTGTACACTTGAGACGCTGTAAAGATTTATCATTTCTTAGAATGACAACACAGCCACCTGAATCGACAGTCAGTGATGTTGATTATCTATATGAGGCTCATGTATCTGCTGTAGTGACTGGCCAAGGTCGCAATCGATGGGTTGCATATGGCTTTGCGGATACTTATTTCGAACCAGAAGATACTCGAGAAAGCTTGGAAGCTTACAATGAGGAGCTAACAGAGGATGGAATCCTACTAGATCCTCTAAGTAGAGGCACATTGGACGCTCAAATGCCGATTTGGGAACCAAGAGCCTACTTTTGGCGAGTTCTTCAGGCCAGGATTTCCCAAGTTGCTCGAGAATGGTACAATACTGTCGAAATGCTCCAACAAAGGGTTGACTGCTATGTGAGTGGGTTTTCTCGTATCTTAAACTCAAATAATAACGAATCTGTTTGGGGTTTCATTGTGCGAATTTAAGCATAAACGTTGCTCTTAAGTATCCGATGCATCCTGACTTACTCTGTCATCCTTCCATATCCAATAAAGATTTTCCTTCAGCCCCGACAGAAGTACTAATATGCTTTCTCAGATCGAAGAAAATAGGCTGCCTCACTCATTTTCAACGACAAATCACAGTCAATTACAGTTCCAACAGTGTTATGACTGGAGCATACGGGTTAGGCGTCTCGTGAAAGATTTGTCACAGTCTCTATCCATGTCATTGAGGACCTGGGATGGATTTCTCGCTGGAGATATCAAAGAGTTTTTGAACGCAGAGCCTAACACAAACGACAATAGACAGCTTCTTGCTGTAAAGGCACATTTTGATCGACTACGAACGGTCTCATACCAGTTAGAGCTTCTCTCTGCACGTTGTGAAAACTTCGTTGGGGATGTACGTTCAATTTTCTGTTCCCAGTGTGAGGAGCCTGGTTGATTCCTAATGGCGGCTCTTATAGTTCAAGCTCTCTCTAGCCCTTGCAGAGAGGGAATTTCACAGCTGTCAGCATATGAACGCCGAGCGGAACCAAGTGATTACGTTCATAGCGCTCGTGGTCAGTTTCATATCCCCAAGTTCTCCTATAACTAAATCGTTTATTAATCGCGTACGTTGGACTAGCTTATCTCTCCCGTGGCACTTAGCGCTTTGGTTTTTAGTGCCGAAGTATTTCCCGCACCTGGCTCTATCACTCCTTTCTTTGGACTTATATTGAGTTTTATGGTGACATTATGGGCAGCTGTAATTGTTGTTCCGAAGGGCTGGCGGAAGACTGTCGCCATTAACAAGATAGTCCGGCTTCACTTTGAACCATACCTTACAGCTTTTCGTAAAGCATGCTCACGGCATAGTTTAAGAGATGATTCAGGGAGAGAAGCGAGACTAAGTGAAAGATTGGACCCGGTAAATTCCGCTCAGGCGTCTTGGGCAATATCATTTCCGGCAGAAGCGTTCAAGCATGCGAGACGCAGTGGCCTTCACCCTTTCTCCACGAGATCTCAGCATTACTCTCATGCTTCGGAAACATCACAGAATAATCGACACTCGAATGGTTCAAGTCCAGCAAACGAAAAGAATTGTGAGATTAGGTTTCCATCGCCATCGGTGACGAATTGTACAACTTCCCCAAGCTTGGCAACAGACTATCATGATACAATTCGGGAATCGACAGGACAGAACTCTCACTCGGTAGGAAATGTGTGAGTATTTTTGTTCTTCCGTTTTATGAATTTCAACTAATTTTAAGGGTATAGAGAACCGAACATCGCTTTAAATATCGACTGTCCCTCGGTCTCACTGACACATCCTGGCTTTCCTGATGGAAACACTGAGGAGTCCTCAGATAGACAGAGTCAATGGACGAATACCGAATCAACCTTCTCGACGAATGCGTCTTTGCAATATGCCAGCTCAAGTATCAATGGCTACGATGACGCTAACGTATCGGACGACGAAGAAGAGGATGTCGAGGGTGATAACTGGCTTGAGACAACCATCTTAGGGACCGTTAGCGGAGATCTTGCACTAGCGGCATCCCTTATATCCAGCCTCCCACGACATCTCATGCTTGATGCCAGAAGCGGCAGCAATGTGTGCCAACGTTCTCCAGCTGTAGGAGAAACAGGATCCAGAGATAATTATCGTGATAACGGTGATACCTCCAAGAGATCCCGAAAGCGAAAGAAAGTCTCCGACTCTAATTCAAATGAAGACAAGAGTGATGAAGATGGCGAAAACGGCGACGATCAAGGCCGCCAGAACAGCAACAGCGGCAATCAACATGTATCCGAAGGGGTTTTGCCTCTTCTCTCCTGTCCATTCCATAAACGCGATCGGGTTAAATACGGAATCCAGCATGTGCAGACAAGTTCTGGCATGACCAGCCGGGACTACAGAACTTGCGCCGGGCCGGGTTTCAAAACGATACAGCGGCTTAAGTATCCCCCCCCAATCCCTTGTTTTGAGACATTTCTAACTGTTCTAGGGAACACTTGAAACGTAATCACTCGCCCGTCCAATGTGACCGTTGCTACAGAATCTTCGAAGGACCGGACCGCACTACCTGCATGGACAAGCTGACTGAGCATCGACAGTTGGAGGTTTCGTGCGAAAGGGGAGACCCTGCGGCCAAAGAAGGAATCAGTGACGCCCAATGGCTCGGCATCAAACAAAAGCGCAAAAAGAATCAAGAAGCCCACAGAGTCCAAGTGTGGTTTGAAATTTGGTCGGTCATTTTCCCGGGAGTTGCTAAACCTGAAACACCATGTAAGTGAACTCACTTGCTACACTTCTGTTAGCACCTGTGGGGCTGAGAATAGTCCTTAGGGTACGACGCCTCCGAGCCAAAGCGGGCATTCTCACGGACAATGAGTGGTGAGCACTTTGCAAAAATGTTCATCCAGAAGTTAATGTCAACGGGCAAGAACTTCTCTCCCGCCGATCTGGAGCTTCTAAAGAAATGTGCTCAAGATACTTATGAGACTCAAGCTAGCCTGGTTACAGCATCATCTTCTGCGGGGTTAACTTCGAATGAAACACTGAATCACCAGAGTTCAATGTCATCCTTGAATACGCTGTCGTCCACTAGCACTGGTTTTTCGGGTATTGGAATCCCACCACTCATTGACTGCACCGGAAGGACATATTTCAGGGACACTGGCTCAGGATCGGATGTTCTCGGTCATCAGCCCCCTGTTCGACCCCCGGCAAACTCTATACCTGTCAATTGCCATCCAAACCAGAGCCCACTTCAGCAGCGGTGGGATTCTCCGGGGACCGTTTACCCTTCGTTTCCAATTCGAGCTGACAACGTCATGATCAACCCTTCAGTTCAGATTGCACGCAACGATTCATCCAGTTACGCCTTTGATGATAACATGTTGGTATCCAGTACCCAACTTCAGAATACGCAACTCCAGAATACACAAATAGCTTTCGACGTTGACGTAGGAGATTTGCTCGAGCAGGGGTTACATATGCATCAAGATGACTTTCATACATAAGCAGTTAGCGGTAGAGACCTAAATTACTAGTTCCTAATGAAAATTATTAGTAAAACATATCCTTATACATTAGTCAAATAAAAGACCAGAAGAATTTCAGGTATTTATTAGTAATTTCTCTATATATATTAACCAAGTCGTTTCCCAATAGATAAACCTAGAGAAAATGGATTTATACTTGGCAAGAAGATCAGGACGCAGACAGCTGAGCGGCGGCACAAGGAGTTCAATGTTGCATCTAGTGATGCACAAGTAGGCTAGAGTAGCTAGGTGGTATATTTCTCGGAGTGAAATGAGAGTAGAGACTTAAAGGCGTAGAAGTGGAAATGTGGCGCACTTCTGGCGTTAATTCTTGAGTAGGGTATCTATTTGCTTGGCCCAAAATAATTTGCTATCGGGATGGATAGATCTAGAGTTAACATAGGTCCGTATAGTATATCCTCTGCGCAGTCATCTTGTCAAATGGAAAGCGGAGGACAAAGTGGGGTGGGAGTGCAGGATTCGGAAAAATAAAGAGCTTTGCTTTCTATAAAAGGATCAAATGAGATGAGGTTTTAATGACTGGGGGTCGGACGTTTGGTATGAGCCCCATTTGATAACGTCTAAAGTCTAGAGTTATGTGGGCGGCCGCCATTTTATGTAAGAATGAGAAGTATCAGCGGGAGCTAGATGATCGACATCAGAGACATTGAACAGCCCTGGATGGATTTCAGAGAGATTCTTGACTCCAATCAATTTCATAGCACTTTCCATCTCATTTTTGATAACTAATCAATGTATTAGCAATATCCCTCATCGGATAGGGGCTTATATACAACTCACTTTCCACTAGATATCCCGCGCCTTCTGTACCATAGTTGAGCGCATGTAGGAATGTCCTACCAATGCTAACCGCTTTTGTTCTAAGACATAGAGCTTTTAGCACACCGGCACCCCTCCGAAACCCGCCGTCGATGTAAACCTCCATCTAGTCGAAGATTTCGGGGCAAATCATGTGTATTTCGAATAGTATGAGGATTGATGGAGGTGATAAGTTGAGGTTTCGGCCACCGTAATTGCTCAACAGTATGCCGTCTACTTCATATTGCATTGCCAGCTTCACGTCCGCGGCACAGCCTATGCCCCGAAATAAAGATATACAAAATCACATGAGGACAAGGGGTAGGTCAGTGTGCTTTCTAACCCAGGCAAGGTCATCCCAGGTCATGCTTTGGTCGATATAGTTGTCTGTCGAACGAGTCAACCCAGCACCTTTCTTATCAGCCTTTACTTGCTCGCCCGTAACACAGCTGACGATTACATCGTCAGCTAGCAATTATTCATCGGACTCGCGCTTCTCCTGCCCGCGGCGTCTACAGTCACGAAGATGGCCTTCATTCCCATTGACCTAGCCTTAAAGAGAAGCTCAGCCAATTTCGGCCCTTGCTTGTTCAAACAAAGTTGCAATAAAAAGAGATAACCAGGTGCCTAGGAGACGATCTCATCGATGGGATAACTAGCACTTGTAGAGATTTAAACCGCAATTCGGCTGTCAGCTGCTCATTGCCGTACTGAATCATACAAAACGATGTTTAGAAAATGTGACTCACAATCTCCAGGATCCTAGTCGACTTTGCAGCTCGGGCAAGCCCCTTCTCTGCATCTTGGCTGGTCAATTTTGCTAGTCCCGTTGGGCAAATGAATAGTGGAAGAGTCATTGGAATCCCTACCATACTGCCCGAAGCGTCTACCGTCTCCACGTTCCTCCTAACCCTTGGTCAGAACCAGATCCGCTTCAGCATGGCCTCGTTTGCATCTCTTGTCCAACAATTCGTATCTGCAGTCAAGTAGAAGGTGTATGCTTTCTTGGGAGCCAATGCAGCTGCGACCTCGTCGAAGTCGTAGCTTTGCAAGCCTATTAGCTGTGCGCAACCAGTGAGACCGGGGTAATCAAGGCATCATATATACCTGCTCAGGATGTTCTGCAAGGGGGGGTTCTGATCCTTCCTTCGATCTAGAGCAGACCGTGGATGACCGTATTAAACACCCCATGCCTTCGAGATCAATGACTTATCGAGAGTTCCTTTATAGCAGTCGGTTGAGAGGTTTTCCTTAAGCACAAAGATAGGATAACCTCCGAAAACCCAGTGGTAACATCTTTTCCTGCATATTTGTAGATTACTGAGAGAAGTTTTCAGCGACGAGTAATCGATCCACACATGGAGCGATACTTACAAGACGAACCACCAGGGTGCTCCGAGACGAACTTTGAAACATCCCACACCTCATTTTCGATCACTATCCAGCAGTCATCGGGCGTATTATGAGCAAGGACTTCATCAGCCGACACTACTACAGTCTCCACCAGTTTATCGCCCTCTACAGTGGATCAAACGAATCTAAATCCTAGGTGTTATTTGTAGATAGCAGGAACGAAATAAGAAAGTAACTGCGAAAAAGATTGAGCTTTAATTACAACTTTGACCAGAATATTACTAAGTCAAGATGAAACTCAGCTTAGGTTGTAGATCGGAAAGCTCAGGAGAGAGGCAGCGCCAGAGCTTGACACTTCCGTTGATGAGCTCCGTCTGTGTCTGCTAGCAAAGCCGTCAAAAATAAGCCGCCAGTCTGGGTGACGCGAGCGTGCTTTCGCAAACCGCGGTAAAATAGGTGATACCAGTACTAGGCCTTTTCTGCCGACATGCGCCATGTTGGCTTGGCCAGAGGGAAAAAAAAACACTACTCAAATAACATGCGAAAAGGATTCAGGTCGGATATCGCCGCAATGAGGCGGTATCACAGCAAGAAATTACTGCCGATGAATGTTGTGCTAGATGTATTATTACGGCCAGAATGTTCCAGAATTATATTTCAGCAATATACGATAATATGCTCTTACTCTAGGGTTACGTTCTACCTAGTTTGTGACATGGCACAAGATGACCCTATGAACCCTATGAATCTTTGCACGTACACGGGTGCGAATACGAAGCTAGGTTTTGCTGGTGGGAGACGACTTAAGCAATTGCCTGTCAAGATCGAACCCGGCTACTGTGGTGGTCTTCGCCACGTAGGGCTTCCGTGCCATCAATCCCTCTTTCTCTAGAGTGGTGAACATTTGCTTGAAGTGCGAGGGAAATAAAAACATATTATTATTCAGTTGCCTGGGAGTAATTCTGTTCCCACTAGGTACTAACGGTTTAACTAATAATGTAAGTTCAATCTCTAATATGAGAGAGCAACCAGCTTCATCTAATATATATGGCATCCTAATAAGAACACGGGATACCATAATGATTTCACTTTAATTACTGACCGGACACAATATACAACCGCATGGATTATTAGTATAAAACCCAAGGTGAGGACGCAGATGATGACTGGCTCCGGCAAGTTATATTGATATGAGCCAAGCTTCTCAAGCCTCTGGAGCCTACACAGGGGCAATACAGTAATAGCTTCTGCGCGGGTTGTGAGGTCAGCCATATTTAGTCTTCCAACTAGGAGAAGAAGGTAATTAAGATATAAATTTAATCCCCAAGCTTCTAAAGGTACGCACCTGGGGGAAATGCTTAACTCGCTCAACAAGCTCTACAGAGTTGGCACAGGTCTTCGCGTAAGCAATGCGCCGCATTTTGCGTTTTTGTTAACCATGCCCAGACTGGAAGTGCAGCGTATTTATAGGAGCGAAATGAGGGTAGCGATCAATAGGCTAATTTATTTCTGAACTCTGCAACTATCCACCAGGGGGATCAGTCGCATCTTTTTTAATGTCCATGAGCACAACAGTTCCCGCTCATTGCCTCTCGGGCTAGTTTAGCACGGCTTAGAGGTCGTGAAGCAGGAAGGAGGTCTCTGCCCATCAGGTCTGGTAGGGGTTTCCGTGCATTCACCTCGATCGCTTCGGAACGCTTAGCTATCTTGGCTGAGTAGATGTTGTTCAACCAATGAGCTAGACGGTAGCCACCCTTTGCAATCTGTAGCTCAATTGTTGGGATAACAGAGTTGTAGTAAGTCGGGTAGAGATCACCCTTTTGCAACGCTGCAGCACCGTTCGGCATGACCACAGTGCAGACATAAGCGTTGGCATCAGAGGCCCAAGCTGTAGCTGACTTGATAGGATCACTGATGTCACTATCTGCGATCCAGCTAGCAGCCTGTGACTTGTATGATCCCGATAAAATATCAGTAATGAGTGAGTTTGCCCAAGATTGCGCGTAGGTCAAGTTGTCACCACCAATCAACATCTCTGGCATATAAGTGTCCCAATCTGAGTGTAAATTATCATTGGTATAGCCGTTGAAAGTGACTTTGATGTCATTACCGCCGACCTCGTAGGCCTCATCATGAAGCGGCTGGGTGATGTCACCTAAAAAGTGGACGAGGAACTTGAGTGCCTCAGCTGTATTGGCTTTTGAGAGTCGTCCATCTCCTACACGTTGAGTGTAGTTGGCCACGGCTGAAATGGAGCATCCAGAACTACCACAGTCGCGGTCGTAGTCGACATTGCAGTTGGTAGGCGGGCTGTCTTCTGCGTCGATAAAGTGTAAGGGAGCTGACCATTTGCCTGCCGTCGTCGTGCGATAGGTGTCGGCCCATGAGGCGACGCTGGCAAGGTATGAGTCTGATACGTCACCAAGAACACCTTGGGCCCTATTCAAGAATGAATATTCAGTAGATCAAGCAGATTGCATCATCATGACGCTTACCAGGAGGTCACATCATCATCGAGAAAGTGCTGGGCAACATACGCGACGGTTGCATGGCCCAACACGCCCCAACCATAGACGCCGCGTGTGGCGCCAAGCGCAAAAAGAAGAGATTTGTACATCATGGCTAGCTTATAGGAGGTTTGACTACACAGGACGTGGCATGAATCCTAATGGCTTAGGGAGATACCGATTTATCTATATAAGGCCCAGTAGTTCAAGTAAACAACCTTGTTTCACTACAGTCCCAGCTATATGCATCGGTTTCGTTTGCCGTGATATGGTCTTTCAGTCCACCAATCCAGAAGCCAGGGTAACCCCACGAATGTTCTAGACTCGATGTGAGTGGCTTAGATATTGATCCTGAATTACTGACTTGCCTCATTGAGTGGCACGATAAGGTCGGTGCCGCGAGCCACTCCCGTTCGGCACGCATTTGCCGGTTACACTGCCAAGTAGGGTCCTCTGATAGGTTAAAAGGATCTGGGCCTAACACCTATAAGGAAAGCCAATTACTACGTGTTGGTGCCGATCACCGCATCGTGTTAATACCTTCCTTAGCTAGCACCGAGACCTTGGGACCTTTTTTTTTTCTTCTTTTTGTTCCTAAGGTTTGCAGTAAATGACTGCATTAATCTAGCCAATCTACTCAATACTACCGTTATACCTCCACACCCCGATTTTCAATGCATGGTTTGAGGGGTTCATTCATGGGGCACTGCATTTTCTTACATTGAGCTACGCGGAGCATGCAATTCTCCAGACTTATCTTCAAATCAGGATCAAAAGTACCAATATTTTCGGCATGAATGAATAACTGATATCTTCCCCGGTAGGTTCCAGGTTTCATCTGGTTTGACCACCGCCCACAGTGCCTGTATTTAAGTGTTTCCAAACAAGCTAGAAATTATCTAGCGCTTGAGTTTCGCGAGTAGAATGTCGAACCGAACATGTGAGTGAAGAGATGATGCATTATTTTGCACTATTAACTCTCTACCACGATAAGATTGCTGATTATAAAAGGATTGTGAGGGTGCGGATCTCGCCTATAGCCAAGGGTGCAATTAGTTCTATGTACAAAATGAGATAAAGCGGGGCGGAACGGAACAACAACAGTCAGGGGTTAATGATAATTATGTCAAAGAATCAGGTGAGTGGCATGATCTAGAATATGCTCATCTAAAGCCTGATGAGTTATCGAAAATGGCGACTATTGCTTCAGAAGAAGAGTTTTCATTTCTAAGATATAGTCCTGTCTCACTAAGTGATTTCAAGTCGATAATCACCGTCAAGCAAAATGCATCATGGAGCTACTGCGGCCCCGTATCAACACCAGGCCATCTTTCATCACTCCCAGCTAGCTTTTACGAATTCGATTCCGCAACATTCACCAGCTCAATCGCCTCGATCTTGCTGCCTCTCCTAAGATTTGTAAGCGAATTAATCATCACCGGCGATCTTAATCACGTCTTTTTTACTGTACGCGCCACAACGCCGACGCATGAATTTGACAAGCCGAGATGGCACACGGACGAGTTATTCTTTTCCGATACTGCCAAAAAGCCTGTTCCCAGAGAGCGATTAAGTCTCAGTTTGCTGTGCAATAGAAACAGATCGTCTCAAAACACGAATCTCGGAACAGATTGGAAGATTTGTGCTACGTTGCTTGGCCCGCCGACCCTATTTATTCCTCTACAACACCAGGCTCTTGCACGAGATAGACAAAGGCGAGCTCGAAAAGACAACACCATAGATCATGTGTGCTCCTCGATCCGGTGTGTTGGATGCGCTTCTGCCGCAGATGCAGTAAGAGCTCAGCTTACTACCGACTTGAAATCATTCAGCTGCGAGGTACCCTTGCCTGGTGAATGTGCAGTGTTTCGACTTGGAAGAGAAACAGGAGCTGTGCACTCGGAGCCTTGTATGAGCGAGAGTCGAGAAGGAAGAGTTTTTGTTAATATTGTGCCTGGAACTGAGGAAGAATTGGGAAGGTTAATGGCAAAGTGGGGAATGGAATACCCAAGACACTGGTGGATGAAAACCCAGACATCCCTGGTGAATTCATCTTAAGAGATCAAGCGATAAAGTCGACTTTTCGATATCAATGACTAGACTTTTAGTAACATTTGACAGCGTTCAAGACATTCGGGCTCCTTTTCCCCAGTTGTATGCGTAGCCCAAATAGCCAAATCGTCAGGAATAATAACAGCATTGCCGTCATTCTGCACTGTGAATTTGGCTGTGCGTTCTCCGTCCGTAGTAGATGCATTGATGACTTTATTTTCTTCACTCTACATAACTATAATTCTATCGTGCTACATAATAACGATGCGAGCGCTTGTAATCCCTGATATGTTGGAGGTCCTATACTTGAAGGCCCGCCGATCGCAAGGTTGTCGTCCTCCTAAAAGGTGACGTAGTAGCGATGGCCCTCGGAAAGTATCGACTGATTTCGCTTCAATTCTTGACCCCCATCTTGGTGAATCTCGCGAAAGCCCTCTTTACTACAAGGATTCATCAATATTCCAACGTAGCCGTCGCATGGCGTTGTGGCGTCCTTCACCATACATAACGGCATGTACACTTCAAAAATACCGAGTAGAGAGTAGGCAGCATCCTCCACACGTCTTGTTTGACGATATTTAGCTAAAGAGAACTGTTCTGACGTGTGAAAGTTGAACAACGAGTCTCTCCTTAAAGCTTCAATTGGGACACTAGTAATCTAATGGATGACGCTCTAAAGAAGTTATTTCGCCCAAAAAATTCGCCCCCGGTAGAGAAAAAAGTCTCCTACTGCCAGGACTAGGAAGGTTGGGTCTGACATAATAATTTATCTCAAGGGATTATTTTACAAAAATACGTATTAACCGGGGTGATTCGTGAGGAGCGGGCTCAAATGTTTTTACAGCAGTGGTTAAGTTTTTGTATTTAATATTTATCAAGTTGTGCCGTTTTATTATTTAAATCACTCTATATACCTAGACCTCGGCCTCGGGGGGGTGATGTGGGAGCAGGTAGTCGAAGGGATAGGAGAGACGACAATTTAAGCTTTAGTCTTCGTATTAGAGTTCAAGATCCCCAATCGAGGAATGTGACGTCGTACGAAAAGCTACCACAATGGACGAATGATTCTTAATTATGCGGTACAAGAACACAAATTAATGTCCTTTAGCGGATCAAATGAACGAAACGACGTGCTACACATAATAAGCGTAACAATCAAATACGTTTAAGTGAAGATGCATGTATTGTTGTCTGAACCTGACTTCCATTGATGCCCCCCTCGACTAATTGCCCGATCATCACTCTGCAGTTGCTTGACGACTGCCGTGGCTCAATTTGCGGGGTAATTAGCCTATGTCAGGGTCATTTCCCCTTAGACATTGCCCAAGCGGTAGTGAGACCTTCGAAATGCAGAAAAAGATGAGGCACCGAGGGAGCCACATACGTTCGAACCCAACTCGGCTCGCTGTGATGCACGATAATGCAATGGGTTTTGAACAATATCGATCAATGGTCAGTTCCCTTTAGACTAAATGTATTGAGGTAGGTCTTGACACCGGTCATATTGGCAATCATATCAGTACACGGCTAAGCCAGCTCCAAGGGATCTTGGCAAGCTACGTAGTGACGCGGCCAGGCCACGTAATGTCCTGTCCAGATGCCCCACAACCTCATGGCACAAAAGCGCCATTCGTTTGACTCCGCAACATCCGGACAGTTGGTAAAAATCTTGGCATCATCTACCTGGCGTTACTCTCAAATAATTCGGGGATAGTAAAGTCGCGGTTCGGATTTAATCATGTCTATCTCTCTAATCCCGACTTGAACAGGGGCCTCTTTGAAGACGTTGATGTGATCGAAATCCCGCGCTAATGCAACCCAAGGACCGGTACTACGCTGCTCGAGCCGGATTACCAAGCGCTAAGCTCAGAGTCTACGATATAGACTACTGGTAGGGGATTAAGGTTAATTTCTAACTTACGTCATTGGTAGAGATACGTTCTTCTCCATGATGGAGCGTTGTGCGACGAGTATCAATACCTGCAAGTTTTCCTAGCTGTACTTGGGACCTACTAATAGCAGCTCTCTTGAGGTTGCTCATGCAGCAAATAGTACAAGTTTTGAGCAAGATCAAGTGCTCTATCTGGATATTTGGGACTGCCCAGGCCGTCATGTTAGCACTGTAGACTGATATGAAAAGAGGGCCTATAACTGTAAAGAGGCTGGAGGAAGGGCCATGGAATACGTAGGGGGGCGAAGCATGGAGGGCAGGCTGATTTTAGCCCCCCTAATCCAAGTAAGCTCCGCTTGGCAGTTGATTCATGACTCCATTCCAAAAATCCACTTATGCAACACGCTGACCAAAAGATATGTTATACAAATGGCACTCACGTCACCATTCGAATGGCCAACCTAAGTATAAACTGTTTCGGCGATGAAACAGTGATTGCCCAGTAATACAGGTGTCTCTTAGTGACTTCATTTTCTCTTTATTCTCACCCAAAGAAGAATACCTATTGGAACCCTTTTACCTAGCAACCCTTCAAACGCTCTCTAACAAGTCGGATCTGAGATTCACCCACCCGGAGCACAAATCAGGACATATTATGACATTTGATCCTTATTATCTTCTTTGATAAAAAAAAAGTCTCGCTTGGATATGTTGCGAACAGCTGCAGTAGCACTTTTCTTCGCAGAACTATCTTATCAGGCCGTCACCCCGCGTGCAACGAACAATGAGGACCTTAATCACTTGAGGTTCAGTTCGGGTGGAACTTTTCAGATCACTATTTTCTCAGATCTTCACTTCGGACAAAGTTCGTCATTGACAGTCTGCTGAATGGGTTTTCATATCACTAAGGAAGAGCAGGTTCATCGGGCACAGGCCCAGAAAAGGACCTCAATTCAGTCAGGGTCATGGGTAAGATCCTAGACTGTGATCCACCCGATCTAGTTGTCCTAAACGGAGATCTTATTAATGGAGACACCACGAGTCCCGAAAACAGCACCCATTATGTAGACCAGATCGTTTCTCCTATGGTTGATCGAAATCTGAGCTGGGCGTCTGTGTACGGAAACCATGACCGCAGTCGCAACCTCGATGCAGACAGCATCTTGGAGCGCGAACATACGTGGCCCGGTGCCCGGACCGATAAAATGATTTCTGGTACCAATGCCGGTGTCACAAATTACTACCTTCCCGTCTACACATCCAATTGCACGATAGCCCAAAATTGTACTCCTGAGTTACTCCTGTGGTTCTTCGACAGTCGTGGCGGCTCTTATTATGAAGGTGGTGCTCAGCCCAACTGGGTTGACTCGAGCGTGGCAAGGTGGTTTAACGAGACCAACGATGCTCTTGTCCAGGAGTATGATAAAGTGATTCCATCGCTTGCATTTGTTCACATTCCCATTCACGCCACTTATCAAATTCAACAAGAGGAGGGTATCAATCAGCACTATCACCCCGGTATCAATGAGGAATCTGTCGTGCAACAGGGACAAGGGTGGTGCGCCGATGGCGATCAAAGTGATAGTTGCGACTACGGAGATCAGGATTTGCCCTTCATGCGTTCTCTAGTTTCAACATTAGGCATCATCGGACTTTTCTATGGACATGATCATGGCAATTCCTGGTGCTACAAGTGGGAATCGCAGGTTCCGGGGATGGACATTGCCGGCAATGGTATCAATCTATGCTACGGCCAGCATACCGGCTATAACGGCTACGGCGATTGGATTCGGGGCGGTCGCCAGATTGTTCTTACCCTAGAGGGGCTCGAAGATTCCGCGGTAGACACGTATATCCGCCTTGAGTCGGGCCAAGCTGTGGGTAGCATCTCTCTGAACTCAACCTTCAACTCGGACTACTACGGTTCAACTTTGAATCAGAAAACATATTTAAATGCTGCTAGAACCTCTCTAGCTGCCTCCAATTCACCCTTTTACGGTAGGAACCGATATTTTTATATTTTGACATTAGGTATAAGTTTAGCGGCCACCATTTGCATGAACATCTAAGTATTTGTTGGTCCAGCAATTGAAATTGATATTTAGTATTTGAATGCGTCCTTCTTTTTAGTGTCGAATGTCCACTTCTTAGTGCTCGTTTCACTACGTCTGGTCATTGGGTTTGCCAATGACTTATGTCTGAATGTCTAACTAGAACATTGCAATCAAATAGAAGATCCTGCAACATGGTCCGTATATATTTAGCTCCGCAGCCCCAAAAGTTTATGGTAGACACTAAAGGCTGAGATATTTATTGCCAAATTGGAAAGAATAAGGATATCCGGGTTAATAAAGAATCAGCGCATGGATCTTGTGACATCTCAGAGAAGATCAATTATTGTACTTATGTACTTATTTGATATTGCTGTATTCAACTCTTTGCTTCACGGCACGTGAGGAGCATATATAGTGAAAAGCAACAAGGAGCCATTCCAATAGCATATTAGCTAAGTCGTAGAGAAACAGCCAAGATTTAATGTGATAATACGATTTATTATTGCTACCGCTCATTGAGAGGGAAGATAGGCTCATAGAAGCTCTTGGTTTTTATCTGGAGATTGGAAAAGCGACTATCTTTCATAGATGGAAATGGGGGGTTGTGAGGGGGCGAGGCTGCCACTGAGCTAGCTTTACGAGCAGGCAGCCTGGGTTACATTGGCTATGACCCATGTGACCATTCTTACCGTGTACTCGACACTGCATTATGAATATGAGTACTTTGAATGACATCCATATTCGGGCTCAACTGCTACGGTACAGACCAGCAGCGATACTAGGGAGAATATAGAATTGATGTTATATTTACCGGAAGCTGTTGAACACTGAGAACAGACATTTATGTGTAAATGAGTAATGAGGAGCAAACAAGTGACAAGGAACAAAGACATAAAGAGGGAAAGACTAATATGTAACGGTCTGGTTAATCCACAACTGCTGAACCGGGTAGTTATAGATTCATAGTGGTAGTAGACCTAAAATCAGTCGGCTCAGGTCCATGCTGGGCGGCGATTGCCGGTAATTAAACCTTTCTTCTCATCGTTCACCTGTCAGATGTCGAGGTTCTTATTTCTTGTCTAGCAAGGAATCGAGGGAAACTGAACGCAACGATCCCGAGAGCAAAATTCTCTGTCGAGATTATATCACGATAATAAAGCAGCAACTCATCATTACCCTTAATGACTAAGCATGTACGGAGCCCTTACTTGATACAGAGAGTTGGAGCTCTGTTGAGGGCGGGCTTCATCTCTGAAGAAGTATTTAAGGCTTTCGATACGCCTACGGTTTTCGAGTTTCGGTCTGGAACGTATTTCACGTGCCCAAACTTCGCATTTCATACATGCTTGAGGTTGGTGTCGGGTTCCTTCTATTAGGAACAGCCTTTTTTTTTGCAAGCTGATGTAAGTTATCTGCAAAGAATTAAAGGTCAGACTATGCTCAGTTCGAGCAGTAACATATCAAGCGGCCAATGAATGTTGATATGACATCTTCAGTGGCGTCATCAGTCCAGACTCTTCGCACCTCACATCGTCGCCACGAAACCATCATTCAACCATTTCAGATTATCACTCGATATCAAGAGTGATAGGGTATCAGGTTGGGTACCCTGTGAGATAATAACTGCTGTACTGCTGTATCAATGATTTCCCACAGTTTCATCAGGGTTTATTAGCATACGTCCGCTATTATTTCTTTTTCGTTTTGGTAAATCGGCGTCGCACAGGATCGGGCGGAGTTGTGGGAATGTGGTTGGTTGATGAGTGTGCCCTAGGGCACTAATGCAGGCCCCTTAAGCGTGTCTGAGCCTGGCACGACTCTCGATTCCTCTCTACTTTGAAATAGCCTGCGGGCCTTCATATCCTATATCGAGACATATTACGGGCTCAAGACCTGCCGGATCCATAGGGATAATGTCCCAGCTCCCAGTGACCGACATCTGAGCTAGATTAATCGTGAAGGGGAGACAGATGACTTAACGGCTCTGCACAGCCCGGCTCAGAATGTCCTGCTGGGTTATCAGGGTGGCAGGAGTTAATAGCAGCGGACAACATTCGCATAACTGGGTCATCACTGCAACCGAGATTGCCTGGACAGCAAGTAAAATAGCTGTAGAATGAATTCTCATGGTAAAGCTAACTACTGACGAAAATGGTCGAATGTCTATGTAATCTATTTGATAATTTTCAGAGTCTGACTGTAAGGCAACTTTTCGGGCTTCTCGGGATGTGGCTGAGCTTTTTCACCAAAGTTCAGATTGGCCTTGAGGACGTAGTCCTCGGGCACGTCAAGGAACTTGTGTAGCGCAGTCTGGACAGGGGGAATTGCACCCATGTGCTGCAGATTGGCACCAAAGCCCTCAATCTCCAGAGCCGTCCAAACAAGGATCTGGGCCATGCCACTAGCGTGCTCTGCGAACTGGGGGAACATCTGGGCAGCGGACTTGTGGATTTCTTGAGCTTCCTTGATGGCATCTCCGCTATCCCAGAATAGGACCTATATCTGTTTAGCACTGATCATGTATAACAAACAACAAAGAGATTATCATACCGAACCATAGGCGCTCTTATGACCCTCAAAGCGGGGTCCGAGAGCGTCCCAAACACCAGGGCCAGCAGCCTCGAGGACAGGTTTAGCAGCGTCAATGATCACTTGCCAAAGCTCCTTGTGCTTCTCGCCAAGTACTATGGTAACACGACCAGGCTGTGTGTTGTATGAAGAGGGGCTGAAGTCGAGGACTTGTTTGACGATCTCCTCGATACGGCTATCGGGCACGTGAGAGGTATCCTTGAGGCCGTATACTGTGCGGCGATGCCCAGCGGCGGCAAGCCATTGGCTAGTGGTAATGTTGTCCGGGACAGCCATGGCGCTAGTGTAAATTGGTCGGTGCTATGCGAGAAGAGGTGAATAGAGGTTGCTTCAGGTCTATGAGGTCGAAGTTATGATGAGTATTTTTCATGTCGAGAGAGTAGGACCAGATATATTGGTGAACAACCCTAGCTGTGATGTCTTAATGGGATTGGTGGTTGGTGATCGGTAATCCAGCGCGCGCGGTTGCCGGAAATGGCAGTTCTGCGCGCGGGTAATCTCTGCTGGCTCGGAGCGATTAGAGTGATTATCAAGCACCCTTTGGAGGTGGGTATAGCTCGAATCTCAGAATTTGAATGATAGGTTACGAAAGTCTCCGCACTTATTCTTAGAGGCGTCAATGGGTTTCAAAATTGTAGTCTAAGTGTTGTGTGTGATGTTGCAGGTAAGGTCGTTGCTGTGTGTGACCTTAAGCTATTGAGACGAGACTGTGTACACTAGTACCAACCCTAAGTTTTGAAACGACTTCCTCAAGTCAAGATCACATACGGTTGGTTAGTGTGGACTTCACCGAGATATGACTTTTCCGCTTTGGCAATCGGTAATCTCTACGTTCCCATTCAGAGGCAATGTTGGAATGACGCCGAACCCAGACAGAGAGCGTGTCAGTTGCTGGGGTACGAATTTAAACTGGACCAGGACGTATGCTGGGGCTGTCCCATAATTTCTAGTTTCAACTGGTCTGAAGCAGGGCGATGTATTTGTGAAGGCAAGGATAGGAACAACCAATAGAGCTCTGTTACCATACTTTTCCGTCGATTGACAATGCAAATACCTCTAGTTTTATCCAGATGCATTAACGATTTCAAGGTTGCGGGTGGCTTCTGCGAAGGAATCGGGGAATTACATATTGGGTGAATACGGGGTCGACGGCTTCGTGGAAGACTAAGACGGGCGTAGCCATACACACAATTGGTTAGTGTGAAAGCGTTCCTCAAACTCAAGAGTGTAGCCCAGCCGATCGTAGCGGTGTAGTGATAGCTGCCTCCTAGGCTAAGCCATAACCGCACCCGCCTGGTATGTCAAAATGTGTAGCTGACTCGTGGTACAATAACGGAACCCGGGCTCCATACTCCACGACGCGCGCGGCCATTTGGACTTCGGTTAGCTACTGTACATGCGATCACTAATCTCTCAGGGGGAGTTGATAGCAGGGAGTAGTGGCATCTCAAAAGTTAGCGTGTTCAGCGCGGAAGAGGACGCGGGAGGCGGTCGGACTGGACGTTAAAGGTGAACGGAGTGTACAATGCGGTTTCGCTGACAAGTTGCCTAACGGGTGCAGCGACTCTGGGCCGATCTTTAATGAAGATATAATTAGACGACCTGAGTGACTATTACGGCTCATGTTTCTCGTCTCTTCATTCCGGCATGTATCATGGTGGAGAATTGACACGAGCGAACGACAGTACTGGTATCATAGCCGCGCGGGATGATGAAACCGCCTTTCCTCATTAGGTGGTCGGCACAATCCCGCAACACCTGCGAGTAACCAAAGGCGGAAGAAGGCTGAGATTTAATTGGCTGCATATGATGTTTCGTGGGTCTGGACAGAAAGTACATAACGTTATCAGGGCTTTGCTTACAAACTGAAGTAACTTATGCTAACTTACTGGATTGTGAACGGCGGGTCTTGTTAGACTACCTAGTCTACAACATGAACAAAGAGGATTCAAGTAAAAATAGGAACACACTTTCAATACAAATACGGCAACAGTTACCCTAATTTTGGCAAATAAATCTGGTCCGAATTGTGCGGCTCCCGCCTGTTCGTCTTTTTCAGCATCATGACGCCGTGACGGAATTTAAAGGCGGTGATGCCCGACAGCCAATGCACCCGCACAAAGTAGAAACCTTACCATTGTTACAGGTGCCTACCAAATCTTCCTGAGTCTGGAGATTCGACTGGAATATTCGAGATTTGGATTGGTCTTGACTCGCAGCAAGAAGAAGTTAAATAAATGGTGTTCTTCGGAACTCAGGGGCGCTTCGGCATTGTAGCGCCAGAGTCGCACGCTTCCATCACAACGAGGAGCGACTTGAATTGCGAGAATGCCAATACGAGGGAGTCGTTGCGGAAGTCATGAATACAGTCACCTGTATCGGTACGACATAGTTGGATGCCCTGACACCATTCGCCACCAGAATCTGATTGTCGTAGAAGAAGATTATCGAGCAACAAAAGCTATAGCCTCGGTGACAGTACACCATAGCTGACAAGATTCTTGAGCCGAATCCAAAATTCTAGTGGCAATTCTGCTGAGGAGTGCATCGTGACAAGCGAGAAGTTAGGCGAAATGATTAGTGCCCTGATCTCCTCTGGGTTTCTCCACGTCAGTTCGCGAATTCTCACCTCCGTTAAATTACCTCAGTTTTTAATACCAATTTGATTGCACTTGATGTCAAAGAAGCATATTACCAAACTTAACGTTTTATTTACCCCTTGTTCAGACCTTAACACCCTAATCTTGCTGCCAATATAACCTACAACTGCCTTGCCTGGTTTCACTACTGGGAATTTACCAGACTATTACAATAGGAGACAGTTGTACATCATTCTGAGGGAGAGTTAAGGCGTTAGAGTATTATCTTAGGAATTAGATAAGGGATATAAAGTGATGAAGATTTAAATAGATAATTATCCAGGAAATGAAGGTATAAGTAAGGCATAAATAGTAGAGTTTTGGATCAGATGTAAACAAATTGTAAGCTTTCCAGTTTTAGTTAGCTTAGCTTGTCCTTGATATCTACGAAATTAAGGTACTTGGGAAGGGCAAACTCATGCGCTGCAGACTGTTTTAGTAGCGAGTCAAGGATTTATGAAATCTAGGCTTTGAGCATAAATAGCCGCTACATGATATGAAATCGCCAAATTTGCGGACAACTGGCACCCAGTAGATCTAAGATTAACAGATTTAGCAGATATATTTCGGGAGTAATTAGTTACAGGACCCTTCGATGAGGGCACAGCTTTATTACTGATATAAAGCTTTACAAGCAAATTGAGTTTACGAGGGTAGGACATCTTCTACCGCTTACACTGGTTCAGTGCTTGTCTTTACTTTCCTTTGCATTTTCACTTAATAACGACTCTCTCACCATGCTCAAACCCGCCCCTGATAACAGCGAAGTCGCCACCCCGAGTCAACATTATATCTCTCTGCGCCAAGGCACAGACAATATCCCTCTTTCCAGCGAACCAATCATATGGAATAAAGAAGTGCCTAAAAACCTCAATCACGGGTGAGTTTTGACCTTGCCCGGTCGTCTTCCCGCCCTCGCTGAGATTAACAGAGCACACCCAAGAAGTGCGATCCAGGAACACGAGTTTCCCCGAATCATCGATTCCGATGACGTGGGCGATATTTTCCGCAAAGGTCGTAATCCGGGAAGGGAGAGGATTAGCTGTGCTGGCCCTGACGCTGCCGGTGGCAAATTCACCTGACCCTACGGTAGCTTCGGGTTGTTCGATCGGCAAGGAGCCGCTATTATCATTCCCCAGGACAAGGCAGTCCGCGTCGAACAGCGCAACACTGCCAGTGTTGGTTGAACCGTTCTGATCTGACAACTCGAGCATGATTCTTTGTTTTTGGCCAAGAGAATAGATGATCGCGTTTTTGAGCTGTACCACGTCATTATCGTTAGATAATGAACAGGACCCGACTTCCGACCAGTCAGCCCAGGTGTAGATACGGGCTTTGACGCGGTCGACGCACACCAGGTGCAGAGCAGACCGCGGGTAAGAGACCCATTTGCGGATGTCGGGAATGTGTGGGCATGTTTGCTCTCTTTCGTGCTCACCACTATTCAGGTTGAACAGATGATCGGACTCGCGAGTAGATACCACGAACTTGCCCACGAATTCTCCTACTAACACATCGACAATTGCCTTGTCGGATTCGAGGCGGGACTTGAAGAGCATCGTCACGTCCCCGAACCAACCTTGGTCTGCCGACTTCTGGATCCTGTGCAGGAAGATCCCATTGGAGGCGTCGACACTTAAAAGGGCATCCCTCTTCTGACACCATGCCAATAGGCGGACAGGTGACTTGTGGCTGTAGAGCGTACGTAAGCGCCCGGCCGTATTGCGATTGTAGAGTTCGACGGATCCGTCGTCCTTCCCACAGAAGACTACCTCGGTCATAGGATGGACCACCATCGCGGTGATCTTGGCTTTCGCGTCTAGGGAAACCGTCTCTACCATCGAAGTTGAAGTGGCCCCGCTGCTGTCATCGCTTAGAGAATCCCGTAATAGGCCTTCTGGCTCCCACACAGTACACTGTGCGCCTCGGATATCGGCAAGACGGAGACTGTCCCTGGCAAATCCAAGCTGTTTGATATACGAGTTTGATGATTTGACCTGGTAGAGGAGCTTGAACGTGTCGAACTCGTAAACGTAGATTATCCCGTTTGCACCACCAGCTGCAAGAAGACGCCCATTGGGGCTTGGGGCGAGGGTTTGGCAGTTGGCACGGAAACATTCTAGCTGCCGGTCGGTGAAGGGGTCCAGAAGGGCGAGATCACCATCGAGGTATGCAACAGCGAGCAGATCGATGTTGGGGTTCGGGTTGAAAGTAAGGGCGACGACGCGGTGCGTGCTTGTTTCTCCGCTGGAGTGTTTCTTCCCACAGCTGCCGACATAGGCATCTTCTTCCATGTCCCACAGTGTTATGGGCTGGCCGCTGTATGCGACGGCAAGCATCCCGTGGCTGGCGGAGAGAGTGAGTGCGGAAGGGGGCTGGCGCGGCGGCATGCTGTCCGTCTCCAGTGTATCGCTCCATAATCTCCGAGCTGGTTCAGGCTCGGCATCTTGCCTTAGACTCCAGGATGCCACGTAATTTTTATGGCTTGCAACCAAAAGCATCTCCCCGTCAAAGTCCATAGCGAGCGGGCGTGGAGGGCTTTCCAGACTGCGCACCAATTCGCCACTTCTGATGTCCCAGATTTTCACCATCTTCATACCGCAAGTTGCCATGAGGTTAGTTTTGCTCTTGAAAGCAATAAATTTGACTGCCTCGCCGTGATCTAAGATTTTGTGTTCCTGGAAGGATTTGGCGTAGTACAATGCAACAGGCCCTAGTGTGAGACCGACGGCTAGGAACTCTTCCCCATAGCACAGGGCGCTTGGTTGGCCCTGACGAAAATCAAGGCATAGCAGCCTGTCGTCCCATTGCTGGCTCGAAGCTCCAAGCACGGCGAGTTTCCTACCTGGGCCGGCGGTATTATATATCATGGAGCTGGTTGGGCAGAATGGAGGTATCAGCGAGTATATTGCTGACGGGGATGCCGTGAGAGCGTTAGCAAACATTGCAGGGATCCGAGCAAGGTCCGTTGTCCACTGCCGTAGGGCTCGTATCCTAGGATCTAGGGGCGATCGTTCAATGGCGCACGCATTGACGTAAATTTTGAGATGTTTCGAGGCGCGGATGAGCTGATTGAGATTTCGAGAGTCCGCGATTGCTTCTATCCAGGTGAGGACGTTGGACCTCAAGAACTGTTCAACAAGCTGAAACGTTTCTGGCGCCAGCGGATCCGCCTTTGAGAGGTGATAGGAGTATGCGCTATATGCATAAACTGCGAAACCGGACGACGTTGCTGAGAGATTTGTTGAGGAACGGCGCCGATTTGTCCTTGGGGGCTTCATTTCCTCTCTGATAAGATATGTGAGGCATACTTGTGCCAGTCTCATATGCGCTCTGGCTTTGTTGATGGAAAATTCGGAATCGGACCCGTCGCTTAGGAGGAATTCTCTGGCAGTCTCGTGCACCATCTGCACCCTTCCAAACTTGTCCACAACCACCAACTGGCCGCACAGCGCGGCGATACTCTCCTTCAGTCTTGGAAATGAATCTTCGATGTCTAGAGTCAGAGCGCCGTCTAGCTCACTGATTGTCATTGGCCGAACGGCACATGTTGCCCACATGAGGATGGATTTGGCGAGCCTTTTCCCTCGTATGGCCTGGGACATTGAATCTAAGGTCCGCTTGTACAGCGACTCCATGCCTCTCGGCACATCTTCAAGAATCTGATGGATCTCATTCTTGCTGTGGCAACGTAGGAGTTCCTTGAGCACCAAGATTGTCCACAGGAAAGACCCTTTGGATTTGCCCAGAATCTTCTCCGCCAAGGGTGCCCGGTCTTCTGGTCCCACGACTCCTAGGGATTGGGTGCTCCTCTCAACTAATAGCCTGAGATCCGGCTGTGTGTCTGTTGTCGATATTGACAACGACTGTATTTGATTTAATGGAATGCCCGAGAATCCTTGATCTAGATCAGCCGTATCCCGGCTTGTGATAAGGATTCTCAAAGGCACTGACTCGTCGATTTTGGAGAGAATAGCATCGAAAAGAACCGCAGGGTTAGAACACTCATCGAGAGCATCGATAACCCAGTAATGCTGAGTCATTGCATGATGGAAAATACCAGACAGGAAGAGGATCCTCCAGAGGGTCCGTTCATCGACCCCATCCAACCGGATGCCATCAGCTTGCATCTCCAAAATGGCGTCGCCGGCTTCAGTATTTGATGTAGCCATCTGAAAGGCCAAAGATCGGAGGCAGCGACCAAGGCCAGACTTTGACTTATCTCCGTGCTTGAAGAAGAAGTAGCTGCAAGCCTCCCCGGATTCCCGGAGACGATCGATGACAAAACCGGCGAGAACAGATTTTCCAGTCGCTGGCTTGCCCCTGATCCACAGCGTCCTGTCGTTTTCTGATTTCCCATCTCTCCATTTGACGTAACTAGCTTTGGTCGAAACCCACTGGCACGATTCGTGCATCCGAGCTTCGGAGACGCTTAGAAGATCGTCGTCTAAGACGTCCGAAACCTCCAAGTACTTCTTGAGGTCTTTGATCTTGTCACGCTTCTCTCTTAGTTTTAGCTCGGGAATTGCCGCGGTGATTTTGCTTACGGTCGAAGCAAGCGCATTCCGTAGGAGAGTATAGTTGGCATCAAGAGGCGTCTCAAATTTGCATATCGAGCGATGGTCAGCACTCATCGGTATTTGCTTCTCTTCACGGTACCCGAGGACAGCCGACTCTGGATCGACAATTAGTGAGCTAAAATGCTTCATATTCTGCGTTTCATAGAACGACCAGAGCTCTAGATCGGCCGAAAAGTGTCGAAACTCGTCATTGATGACCTGAATGGCCCCGGAATTTCGTTCCAAATCAGCAACATAAGCCCGATCGTAGGCAAACTTGAGTATATTCTTCAACATCTTTGCCGAGTCGGCACCGCGATGCGGCGTGGCAAGGAAATAGAACGCCGCGAATCGTCCTGCTAGTGCGCTATGCACGGCATCTTGCCTTGCCAGAATGTATGCTTTCTTTATCGCCAGGCCTCCCATGCTATGGCCAATGGCAACGATGTACGTCCTGGAATCAACAAGGCATGGTGACGTGCTAATGGCACCCAGCAACGACTTGCCGATGTGATGTATGTTTAAGCAGTCCTCCTTGCCCTTCAAATAGTCCGAGTCGTATCCGTAGCTGTGAATACGCACGTTCTTGAACGCGGGATCCTCGGGAAGCCACTCCTGTGGCCAGTATTGAGATCTAGCCAGCGACGTCTTACTCCATGTTTTCCTCGAATTGCCACCTAGGCCGTGGACAAAGATGAAGTCGATCTGCGGCTCTGACGGGGAGTGTAATAGGGTTAACCCAAGCGGGCCTTTGAGGTCGTCCACATTATCGGTCGGGTTGATTGACGCCCTGGAGAGGCTCTTGGAAAGGGAGAAAGGACTTCTTGAGCTCGCGGTCGAGCCACGGCGGTTCGAGGGGCTGCCGGGAGGTAGGTCGGAGTTTGTGCGTCGCCGCTTTCGAAAGAACTGAGAGATTGATCGTAAGTGAGTGATTCCTAGTAGTAGGCTGGAGATTGTCGGGGAACTGGGAGTGTGGGGGCTAACCATTATGGCCCGCAAAACTCGCCAATGCGCGAGATGTCAACCTCGATGTAGATGGTCATTTGCGTCGCCGTCTCTGGCGGCTCATCCAATGTATTGCTCGAACTGTAGTCTGTCCATCCCGTCGTCCAAGAGAACGAGCTTGATGGAGACGAGACTCTTGGTTATGCTTATGCCCCTGGGACCGATCGAAGGAGGCAGTAATTGGTCTATGTACCAAGCCTATGTACCAAATAGGGGCCTTCAACAGGCCACCAATCAGCTTCCTGCCTCAACCGCCCGCTGATGCAAACCCTAAGCTCTCAATCGTTTGTGGAAGATAGACTAACTAACAGCGCTCGCTGTAAGAAATCGCGCACGCCGGCTTCAATAACACCTCCATTACCACATATAATTGTTAGAATTGCTCGTTGGTGCCGCATTAAGTCCTCAGGAGTCATTACACGTGTACTTCGAATCACTTCAGACCGCACTCTCGTCATGGGTTCACAACCGACCTACCCGACTTTCGCGGTGGGAAACCACGAGGCCTTCATGGAGTTCGCCCTTGTTCAAGCGCAGAAGTCACCTCCGGCTCCCAACAAATTCTGTGTTGGAGCCGTGCTTGTCAATGCCGACAACGGTGAGGTCCTGTCAACGGGATACTCCCTGGAGTACCCACGAGATTACAATGGAGACCCTGGTACCACCCACGCCGAACAGTGCTGCTTCATCAAGATTGCCGATAAACACAATCTCCCGGAGGAACGCATCCATAACGTCCTGCCCACCAATACGGCGTTATACACGACTATGGAGCCTTGCAACGAGAGACTTAGCGGCAATATGACTTGCGCGACCCGGATCCTAAGACTCAAGGACGCCATCAAGACAGTTTACGTGGGAATCAAAGAGCCTGGAACGTTTATTGCACATAATGACGGACAGGAAAGACTCGAGGCCAACGGTGTGAAGGTTGTGTTCCCCGTCCCACATTTGAAGGACAAGATCACTGCGGTCTCGATGTCTGGGCATTGATGAGACTACGGATTAGCCGGGTGCTAAAATGTAAACAAACACAGATGTATTAAAAGGGCCATTTCCTCGTTGGGGAACCGAATTTTCTTTTTTTTAAATCTCCCAAAGTCCACTCTCACTCTCCATTCCCGGAGCACTGATGAACCCCTGAATGAAGAGTCGTACGCTTCCCTGTCAGGCTGTTAAAATACAAAGGTCGGCCCACCAACCGGTAGAGCGGCTCGTCCCGAAGCCCGGCGCTATTTGGTGAAGCTAGCGCGTTCAACCACGCGGACAAATAAAATAGACTAGAAGTTGAAGTCCCAAAGAGAAACATGGCCGCGAATCACTAAGAGTGTTGAGATGTCCCAGACATCTTCTTCCCCTGTGGCTTACGGTGGGTTGCAGCGGGGCTATTGTGAACACCGCCGCCCCCTATTGAGGGTTCCGGATAGCTCCGTATTCGGAAGGGGTTTCTTTGTTCGCAGCCCGGATAAAGCCTTCTTCTTGCGTTGAATAATGAACCTTCCTATTGTCTGCTAACGGTCTTCAATTGTGAGGATTATCACGAGCCCGGATAATGTTGGTTTATTGGTCCTGTGACTCTTGGAGGTCCCGGGGACCTCGGTTATCACAGCTTCCATCCAGGGATAAATAGGGGACCTTTTAGCTAGATACATAGGAAAATCAAGCATCACTCTCCTTTCCGAAATATCGATTAATTGGTCTAGCTGTGAATTGCACAACAAAGAGTTAGCGTCTCTGCGTCATCCTGTTGGGGGCATGGTAGCTTACCCATGCATTCCCAGCGGTAAGAGCCTGTAGGCGCCAAACAAGGGCAACCTTCCCTGCAATTGGCTATTGGCCTCGATGCGGGCTTTTTCTGAATCTCTGGGCGAGTTGGACAATATCTAGAGATACCGTTCATACAACCTGCTTCCCCTACAGCTTGATTATCTCACTCCCGGACTCTAAACACATTTCGGATATTCTTTGGCACGGAAAATGAACTACGATGGTGCAAATGGCCTAGAATTTGGGGCGGGCAACACCAAAGTCGATCCAGCTGTCCTAAAGGGTAAGTACCAGCCCCTTACCTGGTACATGGGATATTTTTAGTATTAATTGCCTCCAAGAACTTCCCACGGCATGCACAGTCACATCCACTGAGAACCACGGTGTAAGCTTCTGGGCACGGACTGGTCGGATCGATGTCTCGCTTCATGACGGGACACCGCAGTCATTCTTCATCAAAGTCATTTCGAAAGAATGTGGTTTAAATATGATCATGGGCGAATTTGAGTCCATGAGCACAGCATACAACGTCCTCCCAGAATTCGTGCCAAAACCCATCGCCTGCGGCACCTACACGATGATCCCAGAGACACACTTCTTCCTCTGTGAATTTAGAGAGATGACTGATGATATGCCCGAGCCTCACCAGTTCGCTGCTCTTCTCTCAAAGCTTCATCAGAGAAGCGTATCACCGACTGGCAAGTTCGGTTTCCCTGTCACCACTTATGCTGGCAACCTTCCCCAATTTGTAGCATGGGAAGAAAATTGGGAGACATTCTTCGCCAAGAGCATGAGGCAGGCGCTTGACCTCGAGATCGAAAGGAAAGGGCCTAGCGAGGAGCTTGATGTCCTCTCTCGTGCTCTATTTGACCAGGTCATCCCGAGACTACTCAGGCCCCTTGAGAGTGACGGCCGTACGGTTAAGCCCTCGCTTGTCCACGGGGATCTTTGGTACGCAAATGCAGGCATTGATGTGAACGATGGCCAGCCTCTTGTCTTCGATGCATGCTGCTTCTTTGCACATAACGAATGTGAGCTCCTCCACGAAACATTTGCGCCTAAAGGTTAACTAACCTGACGAACTTGAAGATGAGTTTGGCCAGTGGCGACCAGCCTGTAATAGGTTTGGGGCTGAGTACATCGCTGCTTACAACTCATTCGTACAGATTTCGCCGCCGGAAGAGGACTTCGAAGGCCGCTTGGATCTCTACAGGCTGTAAGATATTAAATCCCTCTCTTATTTTATTCGGTTATTTGTTTTCTCGGACAAACCTCGCTGACATCAAGCCAGAAGATTTGACACGCATGTTTCAGCGCTCTTCGTCGATAACGAGACTCTTCGCACACAGTGAGGTTATCCCTGGGATATTTGTTTAGTACGGTGTCTAATGATTTTGAAAGGGTCCTCGATGTTATGAGAGATTTGGTACAGAGGTATGGTCACTCAAAGTGAGCAACATAGAGACCATTCTGGAGCTCTAATCATGAATTGCACGGCCAAGTTTTGGATAATTTAATCTAAGAGGAGTGTAAATCCGAAGTTTAATGGCAAGACGACGCAAGGTGAAGGCGGAGTGTCATTTGGCAGCACCTTTTGGAGGAAAAGTTGTCGGATTTGAGGTACCCTGGGAGGCTTTGGTACCCGTAAAATTAAGAAAAACGCCGAATTCCAATGTCTTAAGTTTTTTCTGTCTCATGTACGGCTGGATTATGGTGCTTAGAGAGTTTGTTTTCCATATCCACCTCAATAGGGTCGCCGAGAAATCTGGCAACGCCTAGATGAAGCGCCGCGATAGATCCTACTAGTACAGCACAAACAGATGACTCATATTTCCCTCCGTATTGCTTGTCAATCGTATTTAACACTAAGTGTAGCCCGGAACGGAAGCCTAATGCAGAGATGACCCAAAGTAATGGTGATGAAGCGGAAAACAACGCCAACCGCTATCATCTAACCTGTTTTGCGGACCATGATACTGGTTTGGAAATGACTACCATTAAAATAGTAATCTTCATGGTTGGTGGTGAGCCGTATTAAGTGTACTGGAGTAAGAGCTCCTCCACGTAAAAAAGAATATGCCAGACCCACCGAAAACACTCCTCTGGACATTGAACAGATCAATGACCTGAGAGCGACTTGTGTGATGCCGAATGATAAGAGTTTGCTAGGCGAGGGTCATGGGGGGGTAACTGAAGGTAAACCGATTTCAAGCGGCTAGATAATCATTCCATGACGAGGTCGCCATCTAGAGCTGAGTCCTTGGATAATTCTGTTATCTGATAAATTCACAGGCACAAGAGTCATCTGATCTACTTCACTTCAGTAGGTTGTAGGGTAATGAGATCTCAATACCGTGGAAGATAATCGGTCACGATAATCGATCTGTTTGATCAAAGCGGACCTCAAGCACGATACGAGAGGTTAGTCACTCAGTGTAAATTAGGAAACTGGCTGTTCCGCGTTGGAACGGGGAATACAACGTTGATTTTTTTACTTAGATCATGATTTAATATAACCTCCCGACTAACCTAGACTAGCTCCAGATTGTGGCAGAGAAATTAGGCATTCGGAGACGAGCAAACACAGCAAGCCGGTCAATAAGGGAGCACTATTTAACCTTATCGCTACCTTGGTGGGTAGTTTTCAATTCGATGACTCTTTCGCCGTAATTAGAGTTTAGATGATTCTCGAGATATTCATGCAGATCAGTTCACATGCGTTTAAAGGCCAACTTGGTTACCCATAAATCGGCCTTATTTACTATCCCAAAATCATAAGCAAGGTCCCAAGAAATCATATCAAGACAGACAGTCATACTTTGCAAACTCAATTGTTAGCTGCCAGGATCCCGGAGCTCCAATTCTTAAACCATGCTTCTGCGCTTCCTTATAACCTAGCCGAGCCGTCTGCTACCTCTTAAGCCAGTACCCTCTTTATCCATACCTTAATATCAGGCCCAGCAGTTAAACAGTCCGTTGAGATGCCACAGGGAGCAAAACCTCAGGACGAAATTATTTATAGCACTGCAAAATCCAATATATCAGTCAAAACACATTCTTAATTGGAGGAGGGACCGCTCTAGTGGCTGGCATAACTTACACATTTTTCGATCTTATGGCCGTGGCAGTTCGTGACAGCTGGAGCCGCAACACAGTCGTCATAACTGGTAATGAATGAAAGACGTTAGGTAAAGCACAAAAGGGAGATAACAGATATAAAGACTGAAATAATGCAGCTTACACTGAAGGGCCGACCGTCAGCTTATTGATTGAATGCTTGGGCCCGCAACCGATTGAGATCATGGTCATCTCATTGTTACAGGTGCAAGGGTTTGAAGAATTACACTCGAAGATCGGCCTGCAGTCCTTGTCCCAGATGAACCAGCCTTGGCCACTAACATGCGCAACTGCCATGCGGCCCTTGCCATGCTTGCGTACAGGGCAGACGGCGACTACCGAGCCGAGGAGGATAGCTGATGCGATGATGGATAGAAGCTGCATGATGTCTAAAATGGTTGATTGATGCTGCTAGTAGATTGTGAGTTATGATGTTAGATTTATTTTGAAGAAATAGACCTTTATAGTGACTTTATAGACTATTTTTTCCATTAGACCCCATATTGCATTTAAATGCGAGTGCAGCAGAAAGGATGAAGCTACTTAATGCCCCACTAATGGAAAACGCACCACGAAGCGGCTATTTTTGCTAGTTAATCGAAAGGTATGTGGGCTTAACCAACCTTGATCGAAGCGCAGCTGATGTGGCGCTGGTAGATGTTATGGGCGCAGGATCTAGTGGGTTGGGATAATGCATATTTTGCGTAGGACCGACCCCTACGACCCTAGAGCCTTGCCTCAAAATAACATTCTAATTCCAGATGCACTAAATATTACAGTACAAGCCCAAGGTTGGAAGTTATTAAAAGGTGCAAAGGGCATACAAGGAGATGATGACTGGGTAGGCCGGATAGATGGTGGTTTATTTGATGGTAATTTTAATTCTTTGGGCTAAACTGGAAGGGTGAACCCCGCCTTCGAAACTGGGTAAGAAGAAAGCTACTTTCATTAATACGACGGTTGCTGGTGGGCTTCCTGGCCGCTGAGTGCAGAATCCCTAATGCTGAAACCTTGTAAAATCACTAATTTAATCACAATTACATGAAGGATCTATCCAAAAATAATGCTTACTTGCTAAGCATGCGCTACAGTACCAACGTACTTTGTTGGTTGGGCATACCTGTCTGGAGGGGCTGATGTTTGGTGTAACCTAGCTAATGTGTAGTAACTATCAACAGCAGATACCTTGTTGGGTCCTGCTGTCGACTGATTCTTCGGCCTACTTTCATTTCGTGTCTCATTGCTCTTGCAGCTGCCTGGGTCTCTGCTGCATCTACCACATAGAAACAGGCATCTTTACTGTCTAATACTCTGGACTCCATTCAAACAGCCTTTACTAATTGCCTATGTTATTGTGTTGGAGAATTCTGGCCTTCTAAATCTGGCCGTTGTTAGTATGTTACTTTAGTAGTTCTAATCGGCCGACGGTCCCGTGAGAGAGATTCAGAGAGCATAAAACCCGATTGTTTCGACGCTTCGGGCATCATCAGACTTCTTACATGAATTGACTTGACCTTTTGGCCGATTTTGGTCTTTCTTTGTCGTGAAGGATCCGATCGTAGAATTCCTTTACACATATCGTTTATTTTATTAATATATTTACACATAATGCTTTATTTCTAGCCCTCACCTACGACTCTGGCCGCACACGTATTTAGCCTTCACACACAGGTTTTATTGTTTTTGTGGCATCCCCTTGGTGTTGTTTGCTGCTTCTTTTGGCTCTTACAAACTACGCACGCAAGGAAGGATTATCCCCGAGGATCACAAAAGTTCCAAATCCAACAACAATAGCCCTAGTGGGCGGGCATCCTGTCTTTTCTGGATAGGATAACCTCACAAGCACCAGCCCTTTTGCAACTCTTTTGTTGCAAAGTATGCGCTGCCCACTCTTTCATATTATCTAGAGCGCAGTTGGGAGAGTCCACGCGACACATGCCAAACCCACGCCCATTTTTCTTCGCTGATCTCAATAATAAGCACAACTTATCCCCGCTAAATATAGAACATAGCATTTATGAGTCTTTCATGGATATGCAAACCCTGACTTACCACTGTTATACCTGAGTCACTGCCAGATGTTGAAGGTACGGCTGATTGCATTGACGTATCGAATACAACAATGAGCTAGCTCCTCGCACGCTCACAGAGAATATCAGCATAATAAGCCGCGAACAGATACTGATAGCAATTTGGTGGTACGTCTGAACGTGTAACACTTGGCTTGTGTCAAATTTTGGAGGATATCGGTCACATTCTTGTATGGGTGCGGGACAACTTTATATGGCTTGCGAAACACCTCATCGATTACTACGAAATATTGTGCAAGACGAGCAGTTCCCTGAATAGCAGCGTGTGACCGGAGGAAGATGTCCCAGTTACGTGTTTCTGTCACGCCTCGATCGACCGTCGTACCTGGCTTTGGGTTCGATGAGCTACCCGCATCCGCTCCTCGTGTTAGATACAATCGAGTGTGGAGTCGCTTGCTAACGACGACAATCGTGAAACAGCAGATGCCTTTTTCTGGTCTGCAGATGGATACACCCCCTCACACCTTGCGTTGAAGCGGCAACTCTTGGTCAAGCACCAGTTGGTGTTGACCCTCCGAGACACCGTCGCGGTAGATGAGTATGTTCTCGGGGTATTGCTGGTGCCCTCCCTTGTCCTTCCATAGTCTGAGTCGCGTCTTGAACATGTCCTTTGAGATCTGAGACCATCACTTGCCGCGCTACTGGCTAGATACGCATCACGGATGGCCATTGACCCAACCACATGTCTACACTCGCAACCATTCCGGCCATGCTTGTTGTATTCGGGCTGGACCCCGGTGACGGATGGGCTACGTCAATGCCGACAAGTATAGTCTTATCTTCGAGAAGGACGCCATCCTGATTCTCTCATCTAGTTTGCATCATCCATGTCGACAAGTTCCAGTCGCTGTCCGCGTAGTGGAAGGTCCATATTAATACCCATTGCAGATAACTTCTATTCGAACTCCATGATCGTTTGACCGAGATTCTCAGGGATGCATGCATCTTGAGAGCCACGAACTAATATAAGTAGATAAGACCAGGTCTTCAAACTGGTTGTCTTGTTTAGGTTCATGTCGCTCATGTTCCAACTAGCAACCCGGACTTGAGCAGTCATTTCCTGGTAGATGACCTTGGGTTCATAGAGAACACGACCAGGAACTGTGATCAATGCGGAAGACATAGAGATTCCGAATTGACTCTAGATTGAGAATTGGTTTCTGGGCAATCATATTAGGGGCTAAGACATTACCAATAGGACATTGATCTCGGAAGACAACCTCGCGGCTTGCTGCCCCTGACCGATGATTGATCGAGCACTATTGCCAAGCTTGCGGACTGCGAATTGGATCATCTCATCTGTTTGACCAGGATCCAGCTTTGATGTGAAAAGGATTGGTCTTGTTGAACTGTTTACTCACTGGTTGCGAAGAAATCGAAGACCCTGATCTTTGTCGCGGCGGAAGAAGCCGTTGATGAATCTCTAGACTTGTCTTGGTCCCGCACCGTACGATGCCACCTCGGGACGGCGAGCCAGGCTGGCACCACCGTTTGTGGTTGCTAGTCGTAGCATAGTTTTCATTTGTGGAATAACCCGGTCATTCCTATTCTTTCGCTCTTTCAAATGGATGGTTTGGATACGGAAGTTTCAAAGAAAAGTAAAGTATCAGTAGTTGGGTAGTTCTCATGGACTGATGACGACAAGACTGGAGCTCTCGGATGAGTTTACGAGACGTTTATTGACAAGAAGAAGTAAGCTGTTAAGATGCGTATGTGTTATGTATTGAACGTGTGACCAACGAAGAGATATATACTACTTTGCCCTACCTGAAACTAAGAGTAAATAACCACATAAAAGAAGTAAAGATAAAAAGAACAAGCCCCTATGCACACTACCTATCGACCCCCATGAATAACAGATCCCAAACAATCTGGCGTCACATCACCCCCGCCTATTTGCTGGCAGCAATCTTTTCAACCTCGACACCCTTAACCCATACCTTTACAATATCTCTCGAGTTGGAAATGTTCAACAAAGGATTGGAGTTTAGCAGGACAAGGTCAGCACGCAAGCCATTCTTCACGCTTCCCCGGTCGTATAGTCGATGCCACTTCGCAGCCACACTCGTGGCGGCTCTCAAAGCCTCGGCTGGTGTCAGTGAAGCATTAACAAGATTCTCCAACTCCAGATGCAGGGTCAGACCGTACGGGACTTCCAAATCTGGTGAAAGGTACCCAACAGCGTCAGTACCTGCGAGCAGTGGCACGCCGACTTGGTGCAAACGTCGGACGCTGTCTTGAACTGTAGAGAATGACGAGTCGTTGTTGACTTGAATGATGGCTCCAACTGCCGGATACTTGAGGCCGTACTGGAAGATGTTCATTGTTGGGGTCACTGTCTGGCCGTTGGCTTTGATCTGGGCGGCCAGGCACTTGGAAATGACGCCGTCCTTGGGAACATGTTGAATGGCATCTGAATTGGAGGCCACAGCTTGACTGTATGAATTGAGGTCTGCGGCATGCGACATTGTCTGTCTTCGAAACTTCTGATGGGTGCTTTTGACAAGAGTGCTTTGCTGATCAGGGGTTGGTCCGTTGGGTTCAACAGTGACTTTGAAAAAGTCGCTCCCATTTCCAAAGGCCCAAGATACCATATTCTCAAGCTCTGCAGCCTTAATGTTAGGGTAGATCAATATTGTCTTGTTGGTGGCTGAGGCGGCGTGGTGGCCGTAGGCGCCAATCGCACTGGGACCAGCGCTGAGATACGAGGCCAGACCGGGCTGGTTGCGCAAGGCGTTGCATACGCCGTAGTCGACGCAATTCATATTGAGCGCGGTGGTGACGCCGTAGGATGTCATGTTGACGAGCCCGTCGACGGAGCTCAAGTGTACGTGAGCATCAAAGAGTCCGGGGATCAGAAACTTGTCGGATCCGTCAATGGTAATGTCGACGTTCCTTTTGTTTCCTGTAATGTGACCGCTTTCGTCAAAGACAACCGTTGTTGGCTCGGTGAAGTGATCGTGGTGGAAAACACGGACATTATGGATGGCCGTCTTCTTTTGCGCTTGGGGAGCAGCGCGTTTACTAAGCTCAAGCAGGACGTCTTTGACGGTCGAAGCTGTGGCTCCTTGAGGAGCACAAGCTTGCGCAATGCGGGCCACTAAGGACAGAAAAACAAGGAGTTGTAGTTTCATTGTGATATAGTGATTAAGCAAGTAGAACAGTTGAATGTGATAAAAAACTAGAGTATCATTTTCTTTTGTTTATTCATTTACTTATATACTTTTTCAGAACTGCCATACTTGCAAGACCTACTAAGCCCTATCATGAAGGATCTACCGATAGCTGTTTAGCATCTGGGGAGGGATCGAGAGGCCACAAGCCTTCCTCGTACACTAATCCGAAAATGGCATTCACCAGATCCAAGCCACAGGCGTACGTTGGACTTGTCATCCCGACGTCAGAATCTCAGTGTGAGATTTTTGCCATCTTCGCACACTAATCCAGAACTAGCATAGCTTCAGACGATGAAACGGAACGAGATCCTTGAACGCGGGCAGTGAATGAAGGAGTAAGATTTGCAAATGTAAAGTTACGCGTTTCGTACACTAACCTATAATTGGTTCAAGCATAGCTAATTCGAGACTGTAACTAATTTATTGTAAACTTGAGCCTTAAGTGTGCGGTAATGCCGATCATCGAGACGCCAACACGAATGATGCCATTTTATGTCAGCTAGTCCGGTCAATTGGCCATTTTCCGGGATGGAGCGGCATAACAACTAGATCACATAGGTAGAGCGACTTGCTTCCCCTCCTGTCTGCAAAGAACTTGGTGATAAATATACTCGAACACACCAGAGTGCTTATATCGCACATGATGTTAAAACACATGAGGAATTTGGGGGCATAATTATCTTCCAACGTCTAATATCACCAGTAAAAAAACATGAAATGCTGGTTCATGAAGATACGCTTAACGATTATGTATTTAATCGATATTTTCGCAAGGTGTACTATCAACCGCATGTTATGCTCAAGATCATAAAATTCAGTCAAATTTCATTATTCAACTGGATACGCTGTAGATGAAGTTCTTTTGAGCGCAAAACATGAAGACCGACTATACCTAGAAATGAGAACCATGAGTACAAGCTATATACTATCGCTGCATTTCATCTTATTGGTCTTGTTGTTTTGTGTAGAGTGCAGGACATCGCCTAATTTCGAAGCTAAGAGCTCCAGTTACCGCATTTCCACATAATATTATGTTTATCTGGCACCGAAGGTGGAAACTTGGTCGCTGCTTCATATAGGTGGAGAGTTAGGGCCTACTCTAAGTTTATGAGATCCGTCCTTCCATTATATGACACATGAGGATATTAACACCGTATTTAAAACCCTTGCAATATGCATCGGCAATATGCATCGGTCCACATTGACACTTCTCATAAGCGCGTTCGGGATAAGGGTATTAGAACGCGGAGCTAACATCGTATATTATCTTACGGACATGTAACCTCTGCCATGGCGGCAGAAGTTAGCTTCTCCCTGCCCAAAAGACAGCCGAATACTGCAGAATCTCGAACATTTCGCTCGTGTAATAAACTGCACTCCTCACGTGGCATGGAACCATGAGATATTTTTCACCGACCTCCCTCTCCTCTGGTTTGTCTCTTCCAAAGGAAAACCTGTCGATGTACTCAAGCAACTCTGAAAGGATATAGGCCACGACATTGGTGAGGGATGTTATACACTCGCGGTTGATTTTTATAGTGTTTTCGCGGGCGCGTCGATAGAGAAACTCTTGAATGCGCTCGGTAACAGCAACGACATCGAAAGGGACTTTTTGCGATTCGGAAAATTGCTTAAACAGGTAGATATCAAAGTGGCCCTCACCCGCGTGGTTTAGGAAAAGAGCCGGGCCAAGGGTAGAAGGTTTCTCGTGGGAAGACAGAGGTAGGACAAAGTGCTCGAGGTAACTCATGACAAGTTCGTTGAGCAGATCATATATCTCGTCTTTGAAAGGTTCCGCAAAAACGCCCGGCTCCATGCTGCGTCTCCTCGCTTCAATCTCCTTTTCATGTACCCCATCCCGGCGGAGCCCCTGTTCCAATGTTTCAGTCATAGAAGGTAAGGTTTTTAGGAGAGCCTCAATGTCCTGAGGTGACAAGATGTGCTCATTCTTTGGGTATGGTCCCAGGAGGCTTGCTGCCGGGGGTGGCTGTGCTGGCATGTACGGCGATTCTGGAGCCTGCATTTCAGGAGCAGGCAGTGTATGCAGCTCGCGAAGCATCGCGACTCCCGAGTAGTCACGGCCCTCGCGCAGCCCTCGTCGAAATATTTGTAGACTGGTCTCGTACGTTCTCAGTGGCATCGCTTCGTCTGGAAACTTCGTCTCAAAGAAGTCGGTGCGCTGGGTGAAGAAAAGCAGCGAGCGGGCGTGCGTGTACCCATCGTCAAAGCCGAGGCGCACCCACATGTACTCTGCTTCGGGGATATACATCCATATGCCATGCTGAGAATCGTCCCTGTTGCTGCATGGCTGGCTTGCCCAGTCTTGCGCCTGAGTCGCGGCGTGGACGTAATCGACGAGTCCGATGGAGTTGTAACTACCGATGGGGTCGTCCTCGTCTTCTTCCTCTGGAATCTCCTTCAAATCAAGCATCCCCGCTTTCCAATCATAGCGGTTGAAGAGAAGAACATACTCTCCCCGTGTCGCGTCACTATTGTTCCTGTTGCCGAACTCGTATTCGTAGGGGGAGCCGGCGACGCGTAGCAATTTGCGCAGCTCTGGCAGCGGCTCGACGGTCTCATGGGCAGCAACCACGCTTCTACTTGACCTTCATTGTCTGTACGGGTGAGTGGGTACGCATTCCAGGTCCCATTTTTGGCGGGCACATTATACTCGAGCTCGTGGATAACAACAGTGCCGCTGAGGCGGGGACGTGGATTAGGTGGTGGTTGAATGGGGCGGCGGGAGGCATCCAGAATGTTGACAAGGGGCCCGAAGCAGATAGCGTCAGAGGTAACAGCAAAGGTGATGTTTGTCATGATGAAGAGATTGGTGATGATATTGGAACACGGGGGATATCAGGTGGAACTTGGCAATTTATAGGCATCTAGATGTTGCTTCAACTTCCAATTTTATGCTTTGCATTTCCTACTCACAGGCAACTAAGTAGATTCTATTCTATTCTGTGAGAGTTAACAAGCCGGTCTGCACTGAAATTCACGATGAATTAATCGCTGGTGAACACTAGCTAGGCAGGCATGGCAGGGATCTACATGGTACACCAGGAGCTAGCACCTTTTCGGGTCATTCAACAAGCCACTCATTTTCTTTCTCGGTGTAGGAGAAGGAGCTGCTGAAAATCTCAGGTGGATTCCAAACTGCTAACCGTAGAGACATAACTTCAAGAACTAGGATACATACCCGGGCTTCAAGTAGAATGTCATTTCTGGGTGCTGGTACTCACAGCCATCTAGATTACCTAGATAGCTATGAGGACATTGCTAATAATTTAGTGTCGGGTGAAGGCAATGAGATGTCGGTTTATGCATACTTCTACAGCTCGCTTGTATCTCTCACCCACGCTCTGATGCCGGACGGTATATCCTGGCTACCGCATTGTAGGCATCAATGTCATCAGCCACATTTAGGTGCTGATCTCCGTCGAACGGCGGAGCTTATAGTCACTACCGCACTGGCGTTCAATCACGTGCAAGAATTGCTTCTTCGTGCTTACGGACATCCATCCACATATCCAGATGATATTATTGACTTTGCATAAATCACCTGCCTTCATAATCAAGGCACTCTTTGCGCACACTGGGATAATGTACTTATGAAGAAATGCCCTCGATTTGATTTATTCGTATTGGTATTGTGGCATAATTCTTGTTTGTTTTACTTGCTCCGTGGCGGCATTAAATGATACATCACGTGTGTCAGCATCTCCGCGAGCATTACCTTCATTTGAGAGGCAACCCGTGGTGGACAGGATTAAAGCCAAGCGCCTCGGGAATAGAAACAGGTCTACAAGTCTGATTAAATGGATGACTTTATAGATTACCGAAGCCTTTCCCTTACACCGGACCAGATCCGCCTTATCAAAGTCGAATCTCGACTCCAAGTTTCAGCATCAACAACCGCCGAAGATGTTCCTCTAGTTTGCAGCCTGGAAACATACACCCGTGGCGATTGCCCACCCTATGTTGCTCTGTCATATGCCTGGGGACCAGATCGTCGTACCTTGCCCGTCATTATCAACGGGAAGCGGTGTCAAGTCAGCGAAACGGTGGCCCAGGCTCTCAGACAGCTGAGCCAGGAAGCCAACAACAAACACCGCGTCTGGATCGACCAGATCTGCATCAACCAGCAGGACAACCCAGAGAAGACGCACCAGGTCCAGGGCATGCGACAAATCTACAATGAGGCCGATTATGCAGTAGCTTGGCTGGGTCCTGGATTCGAGCAAAGCGTGGAGCTTTTTAAGTACTTGAATGAGCTAGGAACAGCTCTGTTAAAGAGTGACTGGGATCAACTAGTCAGCATTCACCAAGATGCGGAGCGATTAGCTCCTCTGAGGGAGGCCTTCACACGTTTCTCCCAGAGACTTTACTGGAAGCGTCTCTGGATTATTCAAGAGTTTGCCATTGCGAAAAAGGTCCGCCTTACCTGTGGCCCGTCGCATATTGAGGAAGAGGTCATTCACGCAGCTTTGACAATGCTTGATCCACCCACAGATACTGGAGAGTCTGAATCGCAGATCATGTCCATATTAGCTAAAATCGAAGAGGCATGTTCTCCCGAGGAGCGAAGTTACGTCGATAATGTCATTACACGTCGCCGAAGACATCAGCACCTAAGTGCTGACGACAAGGATGCCTTCATCCGAGTTCTAACCACGTCTCTTGTGCTCGAAGTCGACTACAATATGATGTCCGCTACTGATGCCCGAGATCGCGTGTTTGGTCTTTTGTATCTAGCCACGGACACGAAAGACTTTGAAAACCTCGTCGACTACACAAAGACGACCGAGCAAGTGTACTGCGAGACGGCGGTGGCATTTTTAAACCAGGGCAACATTGACATGATGGAGTACTGCCAGTTTCCGAAGCAACTGAGTTCTCTGCCCTCTTGGGTTCCTGATTGGAGCATGGAAGTGCGAAACCCGTGCGCGCAAGCGCCATGGCTTTGTAACTTCTGTGCTTCGGGGGATACTTCATCCCAGCAGAAGATCTCTTACCCTTGCCCTGGGAGATTGCAGCTTCTCGGAGTGTCGATAGATACGGTCAAAGAATTTGGGGCGCCTTGGGATCCTAACTGGTTGAAGTCCGTGGACCCCAAGGCTGCGATGGAATTCATTGATGAGGTTATGGGCTACTGCAAGAAGTCACCTCGAATTAATTGGCAAGATGAGGTCACCGAGGCAGCTCGTATTGCTACCATGGATGCTGCGTACTTCACACCCGACTACACTCAATATACTCGCGGAGCTTATCTGGACGACTTCATGTATGGCTTCAATGGACTTAAGGAAGCTATTGACTCTGGAACGGATGTCGAAAACGACTCTGAGAGTGAAGCTCTTCAGAAAGGGGCCTACAACAGTTGCGATGACTGGTTCTTAATTGCCCTGCACCGAATGCACTCGCGCCGCCCGTTTATCACTCCTTCGGGATACATTGGGCTGTGTCCGGACCATGTTCAGGCTGGGGATGAAGTGGTTATCTTCTATGGCGGGTGCACACCGTATCTGTTGCGACCTGGGAATGATAGTACATATACCCTGATTGGAGAGGCGTATGTACATGGAGCGATGTATGGGGAGTACTTAAAGGGAGAACCGGAGACTAAAGAATTTGTTTTGGAATAAGCATTTAGATGGATGGCGGCCTGGCCTCGGAAGAGATGGCCGTCAACTGAAGCGTAAACTAAGGTAAAATGCTCATCTATGCCGTAGGGGTTGTGCGGTTGACGTTTCAGACGGTGGTCTCCCAGGTGTTCAAGTCATCACGGAAGCATTCACGGTGTTATCATAAGGAAATTTAAGCATGTTATCGTGTGAAGTTCTCACGGATATTCAATTTGATGATATAAAATCCTATTATGAATCGTCTTCTCTATAGCAACGTGGAGTTGACTGTATTCTTATACTACCTGCTGGTCCTGTTTTACTAGCTGAATTACTTTAACAGCTCAGCAGGAGCGGTGTCATGGCAAGATCTGCAGCAATTTGCGCAACGCCATCTTCAGACGATGTCGGCGCTCTTCAGCAGCAACAGCTCCCTCTGAACAGCAACAAGCTTTACACGCTGATGCCCATATGCCTGCTGTTTATGCACAACTTCGTAGCAATATGCCGTTCCGCAAACTGGACTGCACAATAGACATGTCCTTTCTTCGCAAGAGACGAGATTGCTGTTGCCCGATCCGTCCTGGAAGCGTTCCCAAAGGAATGGGACCTCGCGCACCGAGCGGCTCAGGTGTTGGGTCAGTTCGCGGATGTCATCTTGGGCGGAATGACCGCTTTCTTCTCGAATGATGCGGAGTTCCCTTTGGGGGCCGCTGGAAGCGAAAATATTACCGTTGACGGGAGCAATGCTGCAAGAGAGGCTTGCGGCGGCAACGAGGGCCTGTGGGTTTTGATGAAGCTGTGCATATCAAGACTGACACTTCTGATGCAAGAAATGATGGATAAGTCAACATGCTTCCAGTTTATCAAATATCCATCCGACGACAATAAGCAGATGGGTGGCTTGTCGGCTGTAATGGCATATCCACAACCGCATCAACTACATCGGCACCAGCGACAACAAGCAAGCAATAATAAATCAGACGACCTTGAACCGGAACGAGATGGGTGGCATTCAGCAGGTTGGTGTAGGAGGTGATGATGTGATCGGCTACGGATGGGGCAGCATATATTTAAGAAGCGACTTCCACGAGCTTGGGATTACGTCTTGATGGGTAACGCAATTTCCAATCTCCGTTGCAAAAACCAGAATCATAACAGCTCGGAGACTTCGAGTAGGCCGTACAATTACTAAAAACTCGGATTCTGACTAAATTCATTATAAATGCAGTTTGATTAATCCTTTCAAGTCTTCGTTGTTACGGATCCCTCTAACGTAAACACCTGGAGTATGTAGTTTACCCCTTGGTTGGAGGCGGAGCCTACTAACAACCGCCTCCAACCAAGGGGTAGTGGGGTTGTGCAGTTGCCTAAAGCAGAAGGAGCACAACCCGAAGCACGATTATAGATATCCGGGAGCTGACGTAGACTGTGGCTCGTTCAAGTACATAAGGGTCTTCAAATAACCACAAAAGTCGAAGGAAGAACAGTGAAATAAGAGTGACATTCACCTTTGTTTTTAATCACTGGCCACCCTGTCTTCTCTCTTTTTTCGAACATCTTCTGATCTAACAATGGCATACACTGGAAAATCCCCTCTCAACTTGGTTCTCGGAGCTGGAAATGCAAGTTTCCCTAAACGTTATCATATGAAAGGCCCAAGTCTAACATTGGTACAGGTTGGAGACACATCGACTGACCCTTTGGCCCGATTTGATACTCCAGATGAGGTCAATGGCTTTCTCAATGCATTTGCTGCCCGTGGATATGACCATGTCGACACCGCACGTATCTACTCACCCCATGCGCCGGGGAGCTCGGAGCCAAGGCTTGGAGCTGTAGGTGTGGCTGCTGGTGATAGATTTGTTATCGACACCAAGGTCAACTCCTTGAAGCCAGGAAGTCATTCGAAGCAAAATATTCTGAAGGAAATCGATTTGTCGCTCGAAGCTTTGAAAGTCAAGCAAATCAATATCGAGTACTTACATATGCCAGATAGGGCTACGCCGTTTGAGGAGCCTTGTGAAGCTATGAGTCAGGCGTATAAGGAGGGTAAAATCAAGCATTGGGGCCTCTCTAACTATACGGCCGAGGAGGTCCAGAGGATTCTCAATATTTGTGAGGATCATGGCTATATTAAGCCAAGTGTCTATCAAGGCCAATACAACCCTATCGTCAGAAGCGGCGAGAAGAAGCTCTTCCCACTCTTGCGACAGTACGGGATTTCATTTTATGCTTACAGTCCTGCCGCAGCAGGCTTTTTTGCCGGCAACCACAAGAATGTCAAAGCTGGAGGACGATATGATCAATCGGTGAGTGATCATGAACCCTAACTCAACCATGGGGTGCTAGGAAATAACCGAGAGTATTCAAAAATAGCACTTTCTCGGCGGCTGGTACGCAAACTTCTACTTGAAGCCCTCCATCATGGAAGCCACTGAGAAGGCGTTGGACGTCGCGTCCAAGCACGGGATTGGTGGTCATGCTGCTGCATTAAGGTGGACGGTGCATCATAGCGTTCTCAGAAGAGCCTATGGCGACTCCGTTATCATCGGTGCCTCAAGTCCGGAGCAGCTGGAATCTAATTTGGACATGGTTGAGCAGGGTCCGTTGCCTGACGATGTATTGGCTGCTTTTGAAGCCGTCCACACGGAAATCGGTGACGCTGCTCCATACCACATGTAACTAAGCTCTTAGTTGGTGCTAGATAAACTGCTAGACTACATGCAGTAGGAGCAAGTCTTGGCAATGGCATGATTACGGAGTAGTGCTGACGATATTGGGCGATCCCCACCCAATGCTTGCTGACAAATTGATCCCGCTGCTATTGCCCTACCTAAAAAGTCTGCGATTTCCTATCATACATACATAAACTGCTGTGGTGCGAAAATGCCAATACAAACAAGTTTATTGTCTATGGCAGGATGGAATTCATCACCGTAGAACACCCTGGCCAAGCTGCCTCAGCCAGTTCGAAACGACAGGCTCATTCCCATGCAGCACGTGTGGCGCATGCCCGTGCTAGAAGGCTTCGAGTGGCAGAACAAATGCTTCAAAATGGAACTGCGGGAGGGAGCTCTAGCCAGGCAGTGGCCTGTCAATCTACGTCAACAGCCGTGATGCGCCGACAGTGCGAGACAGCTAGACAAGACGAGACCACGTTCATACTCCCAAGATCCATTGACAGCGCAGTTGAACATGAACCTTATGCGACCTTTCTAAGATCACTTACACCTAGAGAACACTATATATTTAACCATTGTGAGTCGGACCTATTGGAACCTCAGCATTTTCTTCTTGCGTAAGCTGCTGACTATGCAACATGTATCTAGATGTTCAGGTTGTTTTCCCTTATATAAACGTGCACTGTCCGGTTATGAAGCAACTGGGCAAATACCACGAATACATACGGCAGAATTGGATTTCATATTCTTCGACAGAGGCCGAACTTTTAAAGGGCTTTTTGCTTGCAGCCTGCCGTCATCTATCTATGGTCCACTCGCAAGAGGAGTTTGCGCAACTAGCCATCGAATACAAGCTACAACACATTCAAAGTCTTCGTGAGACTCTCCCGACAGAGAATCCTTCGTCAAGTCGCAAAGCGGTCGCTACCGCTTTGGTCCTAGCGTTTGACGAGGTAAGGCCAAACCCGATGCCGTGGTATTTTCCCTGAAGGACCTAGAGCTTGTAGAGTAACTGTGACGTGCCTAGATTATGGTCGGTGATCTCTCCATGGCGTCAAAGCACGTACTGGGAGCCGCTAAGATTGTTGAATTGGCGGGTGGAATCCAGGTTCTCGGCTTGAGTGAAATTGTGTATTACATACTTTATAGCTGCATCTTCAGGGAGCGTCTTTTTTCCTGGAATCCCACTGTTTGCGGTGCTGCTTTTATGAAACCAGAATCGGCACAGGCTCTGCAGAATGAGTTTAGGTAAGAGATTTACTTCTCAGCGTTCTGCGTGATGGGGCTGGAGTAGAACAAGTTTCCGTGGGCCATGAGGGGGACTAGGACTACTATCCTCTCAAGTACCTCACCTTTAGTGATGTGGCATTGCCTCTAATTATTTCTTTATGTCAGTCGGCATGAATGGGAGGATCTGGACCTTACCATAAATATCACATATCACATTGAGAAGTTTTGTGACGTCAGGAAATAATATGACAGGATGTTTCCTTGATGTTCATGGTATGATTAAAAAGTTGTAATTAATGCCGCCTGGATGAAACATGATCATGAATGAGCTTCCATTACCGGAAATCCAGAAGGGTGATTTACACGCTAAACTCGACACTTTCTGCTCATTCTCAGCTGGCCGTTTTATTCTACACATTCGGACAATATAAACCACCAGCTTAGCTGGGATTTCTCGCATGGTTCTCCAAGTCCTCAGTGCTCCTCTTGTAGCGTCAATCTCCAATCTGCAGCATCTGTCCTCTTACAACTGGATTGAGGACATACACCCGCCATGGCTGTCCCAGGGAGTCAACCCTTTGGGTCCGCCCCCGAATTTCTGTAATGTGCATACGGGGCCAAATATCTTCATGAACTAGGATTCACGCCCTAGCTGAGCAACATTGCCCACTAGTGTAATACATAGGAAGACGGATATGACAAATGGGAGATAGCCGGGATATTATATATAAGGAATAAGGCTCGCGGCAGAGGGACCCAGCGACAGGCGCTAGTCTATTGGAAAGGCTACACAGAGCTAACTTGAGAGCCCGTGGAGATGCGTGAGGAGATAGAGGCATTGGACCAGTTTGAAAAAACATACGGCCTTATAGGAATGAAATATAGGCCTTTACGAGACTACAATGCGCCTAGGGCTTGCCAAAAGGCCTGGGAGGTCTATAAAATTCGAGACCTATAGGTTACCTAGGTCTGAAGGCGCGCCCTCTGCAAGGGGGGATGTTACAGGCCCATTTTTCCTTATCTCAGTGGAACAATAAGGCGGTGTACATTTGTCACGGAACTAGCTTGCACGAATAAAAGAGTACAATGTGTGACTTGATTAAGTGTCTGTCTAGTCTGGGGGGGTCGTTGTAGACCTTGTACTGTTCCGATGATCGGGATCCCGTATTTTACCAGGGGAAAATGCTGTCACGAACCCAGATTCTGATCATATGTGATAAATGGTATGTAGGTATTAAAGTGGGGGAAAATCCCTCAGCCCAAGTTGTAGTTACATTCTTATATGCCTCTACCTACAGTAATATCATCCAAATGACACGCCGTTGATCCCTAACAAATGCCATTGCTGGATCCGTAGGATAGAACCCACACTCCGGGGGTTCCGTTGGCCCAGACCGTGCTTTGTATCCCTCGGTCACTACTCTCTGGGGAGCTGGCTCCACAACAACACGACAGAATGTAGATGTCAAAGGCGCACAACGACAAGTAGCCCCGCTTCGCCTTAGAGGAAGCCGGCATTTATTCAACGACGTCCTAATCACAAACCTGGTACTAAGTGCATCGGGAAGCTTCGCTTTCTTTTCATTTCTCTCTTCAGAACCACAACATGTCTGGCTCACCATCAATCCGATACGCTCGTCTCGAAGGTAGTTCCCCATACCCCACAAGTCATCCAGTGTACTGATGTATTACAGACGTTCCGCTCATCCTGCGGTTCATCAAGGACGCAGCTCATGACCAAGCTCCTGGTGCTGCCGTAGCTGCCACAGAAGACCGTCTCGCCAAGACATTGCATTTCGAGCCACCTTCGGACGAGCCCGTTTCTTCGACCCGGTTTGCCTGGGCCTTGCTGATCTACTCGCCGAACGGGGAGGCTGCGGGTCTTTTGATTTACTTCCACAACTATTCAACGTGGAAGGCGGCTCCAGGCATCTGTCTAGAAGAGTTATATGTCGTACCGGAGTATCGGCGTCATGGATATGGACGCATGTTGATTGAAGCAATGGCATCTGCCGCGCAAGCCGCAAGTTGTGCCAAGATGGACTGGGTTTGCCTACAGGATAATCAGCGAGCTCTGAAATTTTATGAGAAATTGGGTGCCAGGAAAATGGAAGACTGGGCTGTCTTGAAAGTTGATAAGGATGGCATTGAGAGATTGGCCGCCAGTGAAAAACGGCTTGAGGTGTAACCTCTCCTAGAAACCCCAATTACAGTTCGCCCCAAACCGTTGTGCTCCAGCCATGTCCGACAATCAGGAGTTTATGCCACTCAGGCAAAGATTAGCTAGATCTTTCATCCCTGAGTATTTATCTCCAAGCCGATTGATAAGGTTATATAAATGCATCAATCGATTTAGATGCTCTTCTGATATGATCTCGATAACTTCTTTAACCAGTTGAATAGATTCATCGAGATCACATATCGCTCCTGTTAGTTTATATCTGCTGCGGAGTGGCTTCTACCAGTTGCCTTCAGAACCTGTTGTCCTAAGTCGATTGCTTCTTCTAAATCAACGATTGCCCCTGTCCTCAAATATCAGTCGTCGAACAGTGTCGTAGAGTAAGGAGCTCTGTTTATACAGATCGAAGTCATTGGGCAGCGAATCTGGAATATCAAAAAAGACGAGGAATAGAACTATAGCGCCGATGTGCGATACTTAAACAGTTGACAGTAAAATTGAGCTACCAGATGGAGTGGAAGGCTTATTATAAGGAACTGTACATGCAAGTCCCCTCCTTCGCTTTACAGGCGGAGAACCGAATACTACTCTAACTATGAATACTCAGGGCTTTGCCAGCAGTTGAATATTTCGGTTGTTAGCCAAGTCATGACTAAGACGTCTCCTCGTCGCAAAATTCAACCTTTAACATCAGTCGTCGAGCCCATAGATCCCCTCGGTTCCTCATTAGCGGTTGACCACTCACACTGAATCACTTCTTCAACCCACGGGCCTCTCGGCTTTAATCTGAAAGTGAAAGGCTTTGGCAGTGTCATAAAGTTCACGACGAACATATCCATTGGGTCAATCTCCTCCATTAGCTCAAAGTCGAACGCCCAGATCATGGTCACAATCTGCATAAAGCTGCCATCCAGAGCCACCCGCTTGCCCATGCAGCTACGTCGCCCTTGACCAAACACGGGCAGCGGCAACGCAGTTTCGAGCTCGCCTTGGGAAAGGATGTCCGCCTCCATGTTGCAGCCTCGAAGCCAGCGCTCGGGGACAAAGTCATCCAGATCGCCAAGTTCAGGGTCGAAAACGGCTGGGTCGCGGCCGATGGACCAGGCGTTAGCAAAGACTGTGGCATTCTTCACAATGCGGATACCCTTGTAGTCGTCTTCCTTCTCGGCTCGGCGGGGGATGCTGCCCGGCGAGATGGGTCGCCAGCGCATCAGCTCGGACACGACGGCGTCAAGATAAGGCATCGAAGCCCGGTCGGAGAAGTGAGGGAGACGGCCACGGCCAACAACGGTGTCCAGCACGGCGTGAGCCCGGGCCATGAAGTTTTTGTTCACGGCAATGGCGGCGACGAACAACCAGAGAAAAGCGCGAGGACTCGTGTCCATGCCGCCGTGAATACTCGTCGCGATGGTAAAAGCCAGGTCGATTTCCGGAACGGGCTGCTTCGCATACTTGGCTGCAACAGCTCTTGCCTCTTTGGTGGCATTCCAGCCTGGGTTTTCATCACCCATCTTTAGGAGACGCAGGTAGAGCTCTGTCTGCTCGGCGTAAAACTTATCCGCGGCCTGCTTCCAGGGCGAAAGAAAAGTAGGCAGGTAACGCAAAACAGGGATGAAGTCGGGCAGCCATGGATTGGCGGCCATGTGCCCGACCTTGATCTGGACGGCGAAGATTTCGTGGCAGAGGGGATCGTTGAGGGCAGGGACCGTGATTCCGTAATGAATAGCCAAAATGATACTTGCTTGAGTGCGCTCAAGAAAGGGTAAAATTTGTTCACTTGATACGATGCCTTTGTTTTGTGAAGTCAAGTCTATCAAGTCCTTGGCCAGGTGCGTTGACTCGAGTTCCATGATGGGCTGATATCGCGGAGCAGCCAAAGCGCCGAGACTGGGCGTGAGGATGCGATAATGGAGCTTCAGGTGCTATTCAAGTCAGCACGAATGAACTCACGCTTTACTAAGTGAGTCTTCGGTTCTTACCTCGTCAAAGTCATGCATTAGAGTAAACTTGGACTTGCCCGGCTCAGATCCGGTAATCATTTCAATGCTCGGTGAGCTGGGCCGGTTGCTATACCAAGCGCTGCGATTACTCAACAGCTCTGTCGCCGCCTGAGCCGTGTTGATTACTACAATGGGTACCAGGCCGAACAACTTGGGCGTCGCAATGGGGCCATGTTTTTGGGCCCAAGCATTCCATCTCAGCAGCGGCTGCTCAATTGGCGAGTCGTGCAGGTCGCCGATGATGGGCAGTTTCAAAAGCTTTTTCCTGCCGCTGGTGCTCGCCTTGGGTTGCAAGACATTGATGAGGAGCCAGCTGGTAACGGCGACGGCCCCAAGCACGGCAATCGAGGCCCAATTCAGTGCAGTTGAAAACAACTCCATGGTGCTAAGGTAGGTAGAGAAACTGTACAAACCGTTCTGTGAGGTATAGGTTGTGCTGACCACCACGAACTGTCTGGACGCGTGACTTTCCCAGCCCAACAGTGGTGGGGCTCATCCGGCGCACCCAAGTCTCACGATTGGCCGAAGGGCGAAACGGGCATTTTCCATCAAGTCCCAGTCCTATTTCTGAAGAATCGCGTAATGTATCCTGCGATGAGGCCCAATTTAACAAGCGGGCAGGGCAATGGTAGAGTTGCTCGCTACTCGCGCATTCATATGGTTTGGCGCACGGGAGCTATAAATGCGCTTGTGCAAATCGTCGTCGCCGACATCACGACGCCAGAGCAGCGTGGGTATTGTTTTGGCATTGCCGGGATGGTAGTGGTCCTTGCATATGTTTTAGTCCCTGTCGTTGGCGGGGGGGCTTAATATATAGATAGTTGGATGGCAGTGGGCATCTTGGTTTGTCTGTCCATTATGTGTGATTGGTATCAGTTATCTCGTGTCAGTTTGACCAACCACGCTCTCCTTCCGCTGAATACCGAACCTGGGACAAGCTAAAGCTGGTGGACTGGGGGAATTTTGGCGAGTCTACTTGGCATCGCTTTACTTTTGGTAGATAATGAAATAGTCTTTTCAAATAGGTTTTCTGACGCTGATTTACAAGCTAGATTTCGATATCACAAGGCAAATCGACTTTGACCTAGTGTCGCATTACCAACTGAGACAAAAGGGAATGAACACTCCGCTAGTGCACTCATTGATAATAGCTTATAAGCTCCATTTGACACCTAGGGTGAACCAGTGACTGTAAGTATTCTCATACTGACGGGATGCTGTTCGGTGTCTTTTTGGCGACTGAGTGGCGGTTTGCAAAACTACATCTGTTGTTGGCTCCATTGTTCTATTACGGTCGCTCCATGAGTATTCTAATATACGCGAATGTCCTCATCGGCTGGATTTACTGGGACACTATGCTCGTTTTGCCTCTATAGCTGCAGAATATCCGTGGATCGAGCCCTGCTCAGGCTGAACTCTTGATACTACCTATGGCTATCGCTCATAGGCTTATATCGGGGGCCTGACAGGCATTCTGGTATCTATGTTTGGACCTTATAAACCCATCATTGCTGCTAAAGCCATCTGTTGGGCCCTAGACTCAGTCAAAAAGATGCGTTTCAGTCAAGCGACCCCGATTTGGAAGATTATTGTGGTCGGTGTCTTTGGTGACGTGGGTGTAGGCTGTTCGTTGCAACCCGGTAAGTGTTTTCCCCCGGGATATTAAAACCTTCTTTGCATTTGCTGACTCATAGGTTTACAGTTCTTGTAGGTCTTTCTGAAGAATCCGACACTGAAGATCGAGCTGCCTTGAGAAGATTGCGAAATTTCCTGCGAGATTTGGGAGGAGCAGCGAGTAATTACTAATGGTACGTCCTCACTTCAGCGTCCTATCTATTTTAGTGGCAGTGTAAGGGGTATCCGGTTTCCGGTTTCCGTTAGTTGAAATTGACATTCAGAAGAAAGAAACATGATCTCTCAGGTGTACCTGAATGGTTTCCACGCAATGTTTGTCCCCCTCAAGACAATGGGCGGAGACGAAGGGATGCTCAGCAGCAGCAAAAGAGCATCATGAAAGAGAGAACACTAGAGAGTAGGGAAGATGAGCAACATCAAGTTGATACTCGAACAGGCACAATTGGGTTTAAAGCACGACAGAGCTTTTGAACATTGCGCTATTGCATAATCTGCACTCGGAGCGTCTATTAGGTCCAAAATGGCACGAGCCCCGCCTTTGATGTGGCTCAAGGTGTGTAAACATGGCTACGACCTGGAGGCGGGAACATGGCCGACCGCGTGGCACGCCAAGCCCTTGCGCAACCGCGGCGACTTTAGCACGAGGAATTCTTTGACATACCGCAAGGTCGCCTAAATCGTTCCCATTAAGGTAACGTAACGTAAGATCAAAGGTGGCTAAAAAGCACGTAATTTCCTCATTCAAGCACCAAAAATTGGTTAATGGGTATCCAGCACCAACCCAAGTAAGTTGGTGCGAGCCGACGGGTTCCAAATAGGCGGGGCGTGGCTCGACCCCCATTTCAGGGAAGAGGTTGGGCCCCAACCACCACATCGCACTCCGCATCTCAAGCTACGTGCCCCCCATGCTCGAATCAACAAGGCATGCCCAGTTTTCAGCTTACCCGCCCACGTGAGAGCAGAGTATAAGTCATTCTGATAGAATCCTCCCACACTTTCTTTCTTACAGGTCACGCTACCTAATTGGTGTGCTAAAAATTCTTGCGCACATTTTACCTTTTTATACAAATCCTCGTTTGCATTACATGAGTGTATATGTCACTACCTGACGACATTTATTATCTGAATGCTTACAAGTCATAGTAAATGAACCACCATGGCTGATAAAGGTCGTCTCGATACCATCTTCGGCCCATTCCGGCTCGTCTGGCCATCCGTCTGTAGTAATTCTCCCTCCTCATCCTCACTTATACCAACACCCTAATTCCCAAAATAGTGCACTACGTCGCTTTCAAAGAGGCCCTTCGTAAAGACGGCCTCGCCTCACTTATACATCCCCAACGAATTCGAGATGCCGCTGTCGCAAAACTCTTCATCCTAGCTTGTAACTTCCCCATCCTCAGCCCAACCTCATCCATACTGAGTCTCATGCCCAGCCGACGGCTTTATCTCCCATGAAAACACCACCTCTGTTCCCTCCCTCGTCCACTCCGCTCAAGGCAAAATCCTCGAACTTGGCCCCGGACCAGGCAACCAAATACACCGCTTTGATCCGTCGCTCGTAGACTTCATATACGCCGTTGACCCAAACCCCAACTTTGAAGACGAGATTGCCGCAAAGCTCAAGAAACATGATCTCCAGGATAAGTATAAGCTTCTCACGTGTGGTGTTGAAGACAGCGAGATTTTGAGAAGAGAGGGGATTACAGAGGGGAGTATGGATACCGTGCTGAGTATTCAGGTTTTGTGTTCGGTGGGGGATGTGAAGAGTGTGATGAAGGAGGTATGGAAGCTGTTAAGGCCAGGGGGCAGGTTTGTGTTTTGGGAGCATGGGAGGAATCAGGATGCCTTTACGGCTATGGCGCAAGGTACGTATTGGTTATTGCATTAAGGATGTGCTTTGTTGGAGGCGCTGGTGAATGTTGACTTTGGAAGCTGTGTAGAGGGACTAATATGAGAATAGCTTGTTGGAACCCTGTTTGGAGCGCATTCGTCGGGTGTTGTATAAATCGGGATATCAAGGCGGCTATTCTTGCCGCTGGGGAGTGGGAGAACCCTGGTGACATGGAGGAGCCTGATGATCCGTACAGTTGCTTACCTAGGACTTGGGGCGTGCTCATTAAGAAAGCTTGATTAGAAAGACGTTGAATAACTCCGAAATCAGTTGCGGGTATAAAAAGAAGTATTTAATTCCCATGCAAGCCAACTCGATAAACACCTGGTGGGCAATATCTGCTGAACTTGCCGGGACGTCATGTTTCAAGTGCCGAACCAATAGTGCACCCATTAAAAATGAACTTCTGGAACTACGTGAAAATCCAAATCTTGTTGTCTATTCTTGCGCCTGAGCCCCTATACTATGGGGTATGCGCTGGAAGATTAGATTCTACAATGGGGAATGCGAATTTGCGGCTCAGTGTACATAATACAATACTCGTTCCCAAAAGTTATTACAAAATGACTTTGTTTGCTTCAATAGTATGCAATGCAATGCTGTCCATCGCATACCACCAAGAAACGAATGAGTATCATGTGTTTTATCAAAGAAATTGTTCGTCTCTGTTCCAAGAGAAAGTTTGAATGTCCTGATTAGTGTGTCGGATAATCACGCGCTTAGCCATGAATCATCAAGCGGTTTGATGTCCAACGTTTCTTTTGATCTTCCGAGTGTCCGAGACATCATCATCTTTTCTCTTCGGGCAGCCTTATCGTCTGTATTGGAGTATGGTGAGGTTGGATTATCCTTATCTCATACTTAAGAGACTGGCGGAATGGAGAATTCATACCCACAGATACAACCTTGCTCCTCCTCTGAAAGTAGGGATCTCTGCTAACTGGGAAATCTGGTTGAGAAAAGGAACCACAAGTCAAGTGATAAATATGAAGTTCCCCTGCTTCAGTCGGCGGGTACCGGTGGATGATTTTTGTTGTACTAGTGATACTATACTGTTGTGCAATTCACACACGACTAAGCCAACGGATCGATGATTCGGTCAGATAAATGAAGGATGCTTAATTCTTCTAACTACCCGGGCTGAAAGGCTTCCTATTTATCTTACCTAGATCCCGGGCAATCCCGTACAACATATACCACTTATGATAGTAAGTCACGAAACCGACCAATCCATTTTCAATGAAGATATTTCGATGTCCTCCGGATTCCTATCTTAGGTTATTCTAGTTGGAACTATTTTCACACATTTGAGACTGGTATTCTTCATTGTCAGAGCATATCTCACCCCTTTGAGTCAGATACCACCCGAACTCACACCTTTCGAAAGACTAAGGCTTGTTCCGAGGCCCACCAGATCAGCCATATAAAAAGCATGGCACATGCACCTGATTCAAACCCTGAGTATTGAATACTTCTAGAAAGGCCAACATCTCCATCGCGGTGTAAGATGGTGTACTTATAATCATATGTATGAATGGAGCTTTCTGATGGTATAATCTTTTATTTTACTTGGCTTCTTATTCTTATATTATGACTGTGTCAATGTGAGGATATGAATTAAAGATCTTTTCGGCGGCTGGGAGGGGCTTTCCAAACTTTTAGCATAACACTGTACCTCAAGGTCTGAAAATCCTTCAACAAGATTAAAAAAAGGAAAGAGAAAAGAGATTCTTCCATAATTTTGGGGTTTTTTATTACTTAATTTTACTTAACCGCCTATTCTTTTAATTTATCTTACCTTTTTCTTCTTACTTAAACTTCTTTTTTGCTTCTCCTTTGTTTACTTTTCGGTTAAATTTCTTTTTTTAACCTATCCCCTAACTTATATCCCAACTTGACCGTGCGCGTTTACACCAGTTAAATCTCAACATGATTATTCAGGCAATTTGAGATCTTACCGCTGGAATAAAACTAGCTACTACTCATGTATATAGGGTAGCAACGAACTATGCAACCTCATTATCCAGTAGCTCCTCTAAAACCGCAAATTTGCATGCCAAGGTAGGCTTATCGAACAATGACACAAATCTTCTTCCCTCATTGGTGAATCTTAGGCTCAAATTAACTTTAAATCACTCAAAAAACATATCAAGCAAGTTTGCTGTGCCGCAATCCCGATAGACGAGGTTCAAGCTGAATAGTTTTGTCAGCGCTAGAGCTGCAGTATCTTCGTCCTTGCATTCAGACTAGAGAAAAAAGAGACTAAATAAATTGAATTTGGATGCTTCGTTGCATCGCAAGGGACAAAAACGCTACAGGCACAAGCTAAATGAATAGCTCAAGAATGTCACTTTGGTACATAACAACGCAAAGATCAGCTGCGAAGTTCGTCTCTCCGCAATTCTCAACCAGTTTCTCCAGCGCTAACATGAACTGCAATTTCATCCATGGTTTTATTTATGAGTGAAAGATTCACTACTGTTTGAGAATGCTTTTAACCGCGACGTTAATCTCAATCTTATTCTTTACTCAATCTATACGAGCCCAAGACCCCTTCACCTACCCTTCTAAAACTGGCCTCACGTTTTTTAGGGGAGACACTGTCGTCGTACAGTGGGAGTCGAGCTTCGGAAAGGTTTATCTATATCTGAACGGTCCTGAGTCATTCCAGAATGGTTGGCAGATCCTCAGTAGGTGATTTTCTTAGGTGACCTTCCATCGAGCTCATACCACTTTAAATCTTCTCGGCTCAGTGTATTCTTCTTTTCTTGCGAAGCTCTTTCGTAACAAATACCAAACCTCGCTAGGACCAGGGTCCAAGCTTGAGCTAATATAACTCTATTCCAAAGGCAATAGTCCGCTCCCATCCTGGACCTGGGTGATCGACAATGTTACCGGAATTTACTACTTCGCCCTGCATTCGGCTAACGCCGACGGTTCAACGGGAGGTGATATCGGGCACTCTCCCAACTTCAATGTCGAAGAGTCTGAGGGAGAGCCCCGAAGTTGGGGGGCGGACTTGTCGACTGGAGTATCAACTGCTACTACAGATGTCCAAACAGAATCCACTCAAGTTTCGGGGAACCCTACACTTGCGAGCACAACAGCCACTTCGAGCACAGCAACCATTTCAAGCACATTAGTCACTTTAAGCACAAGCACATTAGTTACTTCAAGCACAAGCACAGCAAGCACTTCGAGCCCGGAAAATAGCTCAAGCACAGAGCCCACTTCAACAGAAGTAGCCACCTCCACTGTACCTATGCAACCCACCTCCACATCAAGAGATAAAGCAGGCAGTGGAGGGGGTAGAGAGGCTCTGACGCCCGGAGCTATCGCAGGGATTGTGATTGGATCCGTTGGTTTGATCATTATCGCGTTAGCCCTGGTCTTGATCTGGAAATGGTTGCGCCGGAGGGACGAACAAAGTCCCCAAAGTAATATAGCCGAGGTCCAACAACCACGCCCTATAGTTTCTATTCAGAGAGCAGAGCTGGAAGAGCTACATCCCCAGGGTCCTAAGACGCATGAATTAGCTTAGTGTAGCGGTCTAGCTTATTTTCCATTCTAGCTCGATGGGATCGAGCTGGTTTTTACCTGCTGTCATTATTACGGCCGGAAACTCACAATTAGATTGTAATTACCGAATTATCCAATTTAAGTAGGTGTGTAGGGCTTAGGAGAGAAAGTTAAGTAAACCGACATATTATATTATCGTGTTGGGGTCATAGAGTAGTCACCTGGCAGGGGAATCACGTGGAAGGATGATGCATTGCAGTTTGAATAGCCTTTACAGCCTTGGACGTTAACGGAGAGAAAATACTATCACCAGCTAGAACGAATGGCTTAAAATAACAGCCGTTTGCCGCGATATATCACCGCAGCCAGGTGTCAAATGGACAGCCCAGTGCGATGTTGTCATTATGGCGATGGCGTTATAGTGACCGTACGTATCCCAAAACAAAATATGGCCCACCAATCATCGACAGCACGCCACACAACCCAACAATATATTCAGAAAGAACTTGCAAGTGTCAACCAATGAAATAGCCAGCTAATCTCACCATATGCAGTCAAAATTCATGGCACGCCCGACCTTGCCCAACTTCATAAAGCCATTTGAAACGGACAAACCAGGACGAAGACGACCGCCAAGAACACAATATACGCAGTCAACGGCATCAAGACCGACCTGGAAAATAGGAGCGCAGTAGTTCAAAAAACTATGAGTTGAATGCAAGACACGGCTGACATCACAAAGCAGGCTAGGGCCGCTGCGCACGGGTTAGTTGAGATGCGAAAAACAAACATGGAATTAGAAAGGGACATGAAGTTTGTGAGACAGCAGAGATGGATTAATACGGTATAAGCCTATACTAAATGGCGGCAAGAGGATGACTAGCTGAAAGGATTCATTGAAAGGATTCATAATCTATAAAACCATGGAGGATCTGCAGTTCTCGGTACCATGAGAACAGCAGCTGCAGGACCAGCCATTATAGCTAAGATGCCTGATATGAAAAGAAGGCTGACGAAGAAATATCGTCTCCAAACACTCCGTGATGTTGTTTCGGTAGAAGTCATTCCGCTCCAGAACTCGGCAGACCAAAAGTAACTAGATTTGTTGGTATGACGAAGAAAACTTGAAGAGAGGGTAAGGTTCACCATAACTAAGTAAAGGACCACCCTGAAACGACAAGGCCAAGAGGCAAACTATCTCCAAATATTAATTTTGCCCGCCATATATTATGGAATTTGACTGCAGCTAGACTGGAAACTATAAGAAGCTCCTTTTCAACAGTCAGATGTGAGTCACCATGCAAGGGTGACATTTACCTATGTTTTGGTAGCAACTTGCGATAAGCCAAGCTTTAGAGTGTCTTTGTTTTGTTTTCCCTGAAGCTCAGAGCTGATATAGTAACCACTGAGATTTATTGGAATAAGGGCAGTGGACACCAATACGGCTAGTAAGTGAATTACTGAACGAGCCAATGCAAGTCTCCGAGGCCTGCTGACAACGACTTTGGGGCTCTTCATCTTTGGCAAAGAAGGTGAGGATTCCCAAGCCAATGGAGCGATATAGCGTGCTAAAACGGTCTAGGGGAAGAAGGGAGTGGATAAAGGAACAGAATTGGTAAGAGAGCTTCCAAAGCCAGAAAAATTATGCAAGCAGAAGTCCTTCATGATAGAATGTCATCTTCGTGTTTGAACTATCCTGTTGATGAACAACCATGTCAATAACTATGAAGAATGAGCATATCGAGAGAGAGCAAATAATAGAGATGGGAAACTAGGAGAGGAGAAATTTTCTTAATCGATGTAGAAGCTGTATAAAGGCCAGCGAATAGGTAGTTTGGCGCCTTTGCGGCTGGTAAGGAGGCTGTGTGTGCGGAGCGAGGGCTTGTACAGTGGGTCACAAAAGTTTCGTGACACTTTTGAACCCCGCTCTTCAACACCAACACATTCAAAATAACGCACCAACTTCAATCGCAAATATCATCATCAATTGTAATCATGCCGAGACTAGAGCACAATTATTCTCCTCATACAAGAACAAGGATTGTAACGGCATACAATCTGGGCAAGAGCGCCCGCAGTATTGGGATCGAGGAGGGCATTTCCAGGGGTTTAGTTTTTGGGATCATCAAACGTTACCGAGACCAAGAGAGTGCCAAAGATCAACCTCGCCCAGGACGGCCACCTAAGCTTACGGAACGCAATAAAAGATACATTTTTATAGTCATTAGGCACGATCCTTTCATTCAAAATAGGGAATTAATTGAGGAAGCCAACCTGGCCTGTTCAATTACGACCGTAACTCGATACCTTAAAAAAGCAGATATTGAACACTGGACTGCACTTCGGCAGCCGAAATTAACCCCTAAAATTGCTCACTTACAGCGCAATTTCGCAAATAGGTTTGCAGAAATGCCAAAGAGCTTTTGGCAGACTTGGATTTTCACAGATGAAGTTATAGTTATAAGAGAATAAGGCAAGAGACAGAAGTGGGTTTTTTGCAGAAAGGTATGCCTTTTAAATTCTATAATTTCTCAACTACTAATAGAGATATAGGGAGAGCATTTATATCCCAGGAATATACAGCCATAAGAGAAACTATTATAACATTCTTAAATATTTTAGGGCGGGTTTGCAGGCTTAAGATAGACCTCTTTAGTACCCTTAATTAGGGACCCCAAATTACCAAGGGGTAGAGTAACAGCCCGCTAAATTCAAGCTTGCTTAAAGGAAAACCTCCTAACTATAGCTAAACCTAACTATACATTCCTTCAAGATAATGCTCCTATACACACAGCTGCTAGAGTGCAGATTTAGCTGTATGATTAGGCTAAAGAGAACGGTATTACACTTGCAAATTTCCCCCCTTATAGCCCTAACCTTAACCCTATTAAGAATATTTAGCCTTTAATAAAAGGTCGGATAATTAAGGCACATCCAGAACTAAATAATATGCCTCGAACAGATAGAACTAAGTAGCTGCTTGTGCAGACTGCAGTAGAAGCTTAGGAAGGTCTTGAAGATAGGGTGTTAAATAACTTGTGGAAATCGATAAGGAAGAGGATTAAAGCCGTGAGAGATGTACACGGCTGGTATACAAAATACTAGTCTATACCAGAAGAAAGCCCTGCCATTTTGAATTACAGTATTTGTTTCAATCAATTAATTGACCTTCATTTGGCTGCGTAATATAACTTTGAAGTTCGTGTGTTGAGATGAGGGCGTGGTCCTAGCTCGCGACTGTCACGAAACTTTTGGGGGCCCACTGTACGTATGTTATTCATTAGGCAACATAGTAACTACCGCTCCAACCTAGCAAGTTACATACATCGGCTGCGAACCAGGGTGTACTACAGTAACTTATTATAGCTCTTTAGTAGGTAGAGCGCATTACAGGTAATTGCTAAGTTTGTTGCTTTAATTTAAGCATGATAGTTTTTTCCCCCGAAATATCATTCATCGATATAAACTTAAAATATTGAGTTTATCTGTTAAAAATAACTAAATTATTATATTTATTTAGCTAACTAGGTATTAGGTGAACCCTATTAGGGGGGTTGGATGACGCCAGTGAAAAAGGGGCGTGGCCAGGTCAGATCATTGGAGGTCAACGCACTAATACTTGGGGGGTCGAAAACAGTCACGAGGAACCGATCGATTTTTAGACCCCCCAAGTAATTCGACCTTAACTAATTTAGGCATGAACCCAATTACGGTTGACTATAGAGGGCACTGTCCAAATACTCAATTTTTCATTTTTTCCCTTTATACATTTACCCCCACGTG
>CAKNEU010000156.1:0-65139 GCA_930272665.1 Mariannaea elegans | reverse complement strand
ATATACTTAATAAATCTAATTTTAAACTTATAGATTATTCTAGTGTAATTTGAATTTTTAAGAAATTTTTAAAAAATTATCATTTAAGGTGTAAAATCTAAGTGGCTCACTCGCTTGTCTGGCCCACTCACTTGTAAACTACGTTAAGGTATTATATAATTGTAGTAATTATAATTACTACTACTAGATCCTTTACCTTAGTTACTAGTAACTAGTATTTTACCTAAGGTAAAAATGCCTTCTAACTCTATTTTAAAATTAATAAGTTGTAAGGTAAATAAAAATATTTATAAGGAAATTATATATATTGTGAATGCGATTAGGTCTCGATTCCAAGTCCATTTCACCTCCATTGCCATCTTCTGGCCGCTTTAATGTCGCTAGATGTGCTTGACTGCCTTTCGTAGGTAATTCCCCCGGCAAGGTACCAGTTATTCATATTGAACAGTGTTAGCATCGCTAGTTCGCGTGAACGTAAGCAACCTACCAGAACTTGAACACACTTACATCTTCATTTCAGCCCCTCTGACTCTTGTCTCCAGCTTGGGCCATAATTAATATCTCCTCTAATATTTGCTGTATACGATGCATTATGGGCTCTCTTGTATGGCAGCAATAAGTGAAGCAGGTAGACAAGCAAGTAAGAGCTTTCAATTTTTAATAGGAAACCCAGTCTCTGCTAGGTGTTGAATTGTCTTCTTTCAAACTAGATCTAGAATATTTGTGACGGTTGTTGCCAACCTGTGGGCCATGCATGCAGGAGAGAGGGTCTGCGGGGTATTTGTTGGCGGCTCTCGGAATACCGGTGTTGTCCACTTATGACCAGCCACTACGCGCTCGATAAGAGGTCGACCATGGATCACCTATCTAGGCAAGTAAAAGTGAACAAGACTGATACCGTATGTAGATAGCCTTAATGCATCAATTGGCATCATCGTAGGTACCTATTTGGTGGGCCAAATCGAGCGAGGGGGCTAGAAAGCTCGGTAGAGTCCCGCAGCTCTGAGCACCAGTCGTTTGATAACCCCGCACTCCCGCTTCTCGGCTTTGTCCACCCCGATGATATCCTTTCACTCGGTCCCATGATGGAAGTAGGTAATTAGCTCGCAATCGACTTGCCAACAGGCTCCCTATTAGCGGATCAATATCTTGTCAACTACGCCTGGGCTCAATCAATTGATCCACCTGCATCCGCACCCGTGACTCCGGCTTATATGCGGACTTCGACTTGACAATTGAGGCCAAGACTTGTTAGACTTGTTCTTACAAATACACATTCTTCCTTTTTAAAACTCTTGTTCCAACTTCCAACATCCTCCCTTTCCATAATATTCTCTGCTTACATTCCGTTCCAAGATGACCGACGTCCACCAGTTAAAGTCTTGGGAAGACAAAGTCGCTTGGGTGAGAGCCAAGCGCGATGCTTCACTCGCCAAAGTCGAGCCCAAGCTCGAAGGCGTCCCAGCTGAGGATAAGCTACCATTGAACTCACGAGACTTACCAAAGTCAACCTTGACATCGCGGGAAATTGAAATCACCGAGAAATACAGTGTCACTGAGCTGCTGGAAACTCTGCGCCAAAGAAAGATCTCCGTGGAAGAAGTAACGAGAGCGTTCTTGCGGCGAGCTGCTCTGGCCCATGCTGCTGTAAGTCTGGGTTGCTTTTCTCCCCTCCCCGCTACATCTCAACGCAGAAAAACTAAGGCATTCACTGACGTTCGCCAGACAAACTGCCTGACAGAACTCATGTGGGACCAAGCTATCGCTCGCGCAAAATATCTGGACTCTCTTCCGGAACCCAAAGGCGCGCTCTTCGGACTTCCTATTTCGACCAAGGAGCATCACGGCATGGTGGGGCCGGATGGCTCCGTCGCTACTACGGCATCCTTTGTCGCATGGATCGATAAGAAGCACGGCTCTAATGTGCTTTACGATACTCTCTGGGCCGAGGGATGCGTTTTCTTCGCGAGAACAAACCAGCCGCAGACTATTATGCACTTGGAGACAAATAACAATGTTTTCGGTCGCACGGTGAATCCCTACAACCGAAACTTGACTCCCGGCGGCAGCAGTGGAGGAGAGTCGGCACTATTGGGCATGCGCGGGAGCATTTTGGTCAGTATCAGTCCTTTGCTCTATGCGACTTATGCTAACAATACTAGGGCGTTGGCGGTGACATTGGTGGAAGTATCCGCTGTCCTGCCGCCCATGTTGGTATCTACGGTTTCAAGTGCGTTGGATCCTTATTTCCTCGGATAAACCAAGCTGACAACATTTCGTAGGCCTACTCTAAGACGTATTTCCGTCTATGGAGGAAGAAGCATCATGGCGGGAAAAGAGACCATCTCTTCGACCGCCGGCCCAATGACTGTCGACCGCGAAGCGCTAGAACTGTTTATGAAGGCCGCTCTTTCGTCAAAGCCATGGTCCATTGACCCATCGATTGACGTCAAACCATGGACACCGCATGTCTTTGACAAGCCCCTCAAGATTGCCGTTCAGTGGTGGGATGGTGTCGTGCAGCCGCATCCCCCAATGACCCGTGCTCTGAAAGAGGTTGCCGAAGCATGCCGCAAGGCGGGCATGGAAGTCGTCGATTGGGACTGCCAGGCACTTAGCCTCGATCATAAAAAGGGCTGGGACATCCTCTCTGCACTTTATTGGCCCGATGGGGGTAAAGAGGCTCTTGATTTACTCAATGAGGCTGGGGAACCTATCCTACCATTGACCAAGTTCATTATCCAGGAGCAGCCAACTGTCAAAGACCACTCAATTCATGAGCTTTGGAAGGTATTTTAACGTCTCCACCATTTAGATATCTGGGTAAATACTGATGTGTTCCGATCCTACAGCTTTGTATCGAGCGAGATGCTTATCGTGCAGCCTACTCCCGCGCTTGGACGAGCACCGGCGAGAAAGATGGAAGAGAGGTCGATGTAATCCTCTGTCCCCCATCATTCGGTGCCGCCACTCCTCATGACCAATCACGATACTGGGGATACACTGCAAATTGGAATCTCCTGGATTACCCCGGCGCCGTCTTCCCCGTAACAACCGTCGACCCCGCTAAAGATCTCAAAGACACCAGCTACGTTCCCAAGAACGATGAGGACAGGTTCATCTATGATATGTACAGCCCCGAGAAGTACACGGATGCTCCAGTTAGTCTACAAGTTATTGGACGAAGGCAGCATGATGAAAAGGTGCTTGCTGCGCTAGCGGAGATTGAGCGTGCCATGGGTAGAAAGTGATGGAGGTCCATATGGGAAGAAATACTCAGAATAGAGACTTCTTGAATAGAGATAGAGAAAGAATAAACCCCACCTGCGCCATATAAATGAAGCCCTCGAACTCAGAATCATTATTCATGGTTAATCTCGATTATCCGTGAATACGCTTACGGAGTCGAGCTCTATCCAAGTCTTTCGTTACTTCACAGAATTCAGAAATAATATCCAGAGACTCGCAAGCCATTGATTCCTTCTTCAAGGGTCATGTCTTCGATTGCAATACATTTTCAGTATCAATTCATCACATTTCTTCGTGTTAGTTAGTCCAGGCTTCCATCTCTACAATATAACATAGCCTACATAGACCCATTTACGAGGCTCTCTAGGGAAGGGAAATACCCGACCACCCTAGTGACGGACTGGTCACGTGTGGTCCGATGTATGCGGATGTACATAGCATCGCACTGCAATTTTAGCCTGTTCAAAGCACATCTAAAGGATTGGGGGTTATCTTGGCATCCTCAGACTCGGTCCAAGTTGTCCCAAGCACTGCAATGTTAGCCCGTGCAAAGCACCTTAAAGGAGTGGGGGGTTATCTTGGCATCCTCAAACTTGATCAAAGTTCGCCCAAGCACTGTATTTTGCCCGTGCAAAGCACCTAAAAAGATAAGGTAAGAGTAAAAGGCTCATGTAATATAATATCAGCAATAGATTAGAATAGGCTCTGAAGGGTTAGCCATCTTGCCCGAATTTCCAGCTCGGTGAGCACTGCAATTTTAGCTCGTACAAAGCGCCTGAGGCGTGGGGGGTTATCTCGATATTCTCAGTCGCACATTAGTGAGAACTAAGTGGTCCATCAAGCTTCTATCAGGCACGGGAAGTGCATCGCTAGTGCCGATATATATATATATATATACCGGACTGCCTGCTATTAGCTACCTGCAACCAGTCACATCAACTTTATTGTCCCCCCAACCGTCAGGCGATAGAAATGGCTGCCCCCCAGGGTTGAGTCAGTGAGCTGTAGCCTGTAGGTAGTTGGTTTTAGTCGGGTGTAAACAAGTAGTACTACGGAGGATTATACAGAGCGGTAACAAAGTCGCGAGGTGAATATTCTAACTACATAGAGAACGTTCATTCAGATCAGACACTGCCTGACTATCCTCGTCCTGGGCTCCTCCCTTAGGGTCATGCACTCAATTAAAGTCGCGACGCGTAAATTGCCCCTCGACGCGTTCCCGACGCGTCTCCCCTGACTCTCCAATTAGCGCCCCCGCGCGCACCCGCACAAAGTGCCAGGTGCGCAATGAGCAAATCTTTGGTTTCCCCCACAACCACCGCCAACATCTAAGCTTCGTCACTTCAACCGGCTTGGAGCACCAAACAATTCGATCCCCCTACCAAAAAGGATACCTTCGAACCACTCACCTCCTCCTTCGCCGCTGCCATGGCTACTCCAAGCGACGCCGGATTCATGATGTCCGACGCGCCCTCTCGCGCTGGCGCCGCAACCCCTAGACGCAACTATGGCTGGCCCTCATCATCAGCAGGCCGACCTCGAGGACCTCCCTCGGAGAACACAGGTGCTCCTAGTGATGATGAGGGGGATGGTTTCGCCGACGATCAGGTTCCTCGAAGCTCTCGACTCCCAGATTCTAGTGACATACCCCGAGTCGAGGACCGAATTGGATTGCTCGTTCAGGAACACTTTGAGAACTTCATTGAGGGGTAGGTCAACGACGGGACACATGATATTCTCGAATGAACTTGACTGACCCCTAAGTAGCTTCACAGAAGACCCCCTCTCATCGGGTGCACCAACCTCCAGCGCCGTCACCACCGACAAATACTACGTCGCCCAGATCAAAGGCATGAAGGCCTTCTCCCTCTCCACCTTCTACGTCGACTATAAACATCTCGCCTCCTGGGAGAATGGCAGTTTAGCAGATGGTGTCATGCGCCAGTATTACCGTTTTCTCCCCTTTCTCACTGCCGCCTTGCACAACATAATTGCCAAGTACGAGCCTCAATACTTCCGCGAGCATCGTCAACCCACTACCTCAAGCAACTTGACCACATCGGCCGCTAGCCATCTCGGCTCTGCTAGCCAGTCCGATGCATCTCACCGCAAGAACGAGCACCAGCAGACCGACAGACTCTTTTCCATTGCATTCTATAATCTGCCCCTTGTCTCCAGAGTACGTGCCTTGCGAGCCGCCAACATCGGTCAGCTCCTCTCGATATCCGGCACCGTTACTCGAACCTCTGAAGTCCGGCCTGAGCTGTCCCTTGCCACCTTTGCGTGCGAGGCTTGCCGTACTGTCGTCCCCAACATTGAACAGACTTTCCGATACACTGAGCCGACACAATGTCCCAACATCAGCTGCCAGAACCGCATTGCTTGGCAGTTAGATATCCGCCACAGTACCTTTGTTGATTGGCAAAAAGTCCGCATCCAGGAGAACAGTTCCGAAATTCCTACCGGCAGCATGCCTCGAACCATGGATGTCATTCTTCGTGGCGAGATTGTTGACCGAGCTAAGGCTGGCGAAAAATGCATCTTTACTGGTGCTTTGATTGTTGTCCCTGATGTTAGTCAACTGGGTCTCCCTGGTCTGCGGCCGACCGCTATCCGTGACGATCGCAATGCGCCTCGAGGAGCCGATGCAGGTGGCACTGGTATAACCGGTCTCAAGGCCCTCGGTGTCCGTGACCTTACGTACCGCTTGGCCTTCCTCGCCTGCATGGTCACGCCCGATACCACTGGCTCAGGCAAATCCGCCGCCCAGGGAGCTGCCGACGTCGTCAACGCCATGACCCAAAACAACGCCAATGAGGGAGACGAGTCCGTTGAGGATGCCCAGGCCGCAATTCTGGCGTCTATGAACCCGTCAGAAATCGAAGACCTGCGAGCAATGGTCCACGGAGACCACATCTACTCTCGACTCGTCCAATCCATCGCCCCAATGGTATATGGCCACGAAGTTGTCAAGAAGGGCTTGCTGCTCCAACTCATGTCTGGTGTACACAAGACTACTGCTGAAGGTATGCAGCTTCGAGGAGACATCAACATTTGCGTCGTCGGTGATCCTTCGACTTCAAAATCCCAGTTCCTCAAGTACATCTGCTCCTTTGCACCCCGCGCTGTTTACACCAGTGGCAAAGCTTCCTCCGCTGCTGGTCTCACGGCTGCCGTAGTCAAGGACGAGGAAACAGGAGAGTTCACCATCGAAGCTGGTGCTCTCATGCTTGCTGACAATGGCATTTGCGCCATCGACGAATTCGACAAGATGGATATTGCCGATCAAGTCGCCATCCACGAAGCCATGGAACAGCAGACCATTTCCATTGCAAAGGCGGGTATCCAGGCCACCCTCAACGCCCGAACTAGTATTCTGGCTGCAGCTAATCCTGTTGGCGGTCGGTACAACCGCAAGACGACTCTTCGCTCCAACATCAACATGTCCGCGCCCATCATGTCACGTTTCGATCTCTTCTTTGTCGTTCTCGACGAATGCAACGAGCAGGTTGATCGTCATCTCGCAGAACACATTGTCAGCATCCATCAGCTTCGCGACGAGGCCGTCGAGCCCGAGTTCAGCACCGCGCAGCTCCAACGATACATCCGCTTCGCCCGGACCTTCCGCCCAGAATTCTCTGACGAAGCGAAGGAGGTTCTCGTTCAGAAGTACAAGGAACTTCGTGCTGATGACGCTCAGGGTGGCATCGGTAAGAACTCGTACCGTATCACAGTGCGTCAACTGGAGAGTATGATTCGCCTGTCAGAGGCCATTGCCAAGGTGAATTGTACAGAGGATATCGGCCCGGAAATGGTTGTCGAAGCGTATAATCTACTCCGGTCGAGTATTATTTCCGTCGAACACGACGATATCACAATGGACGAGGACGATGATGAGACTCAAGAGGACAGCGAGACGCTCCTCCGCGCTGCCGACGCCGCATCAGCAAGTGTCACTCAAGAAGACGACGACGAGATGGCAGAGGAGCCTCGTGCAGATGGTTCAGTTGCCCCCGAGAAGCGCAAACATACGATTACGTACGACAACTACATCAAAATGGTCAACATGTTCGTCCAGCGGGTCAATGACGACGAGAGTGGTACTGGCGAGGGTGCCAATGGCGAAGCTCTCGTCAATTGGTACCTTGAGCAGAAGGAGGCCGAACTCGAATCCGAGGACGATTACCACACTGAGAAGGCTCTGGCCAACATGGTGCTCAGGAAGATGGTCAAGGTAAGTCCCGCTCAACTACGCGCAAACTTTGAAGCAGTAATTAACATGTTTCCCCTTAGGAACGTATCCTCATGGCTCTCAGCGCCGACGGCGCAGATCCGGGTGCGAGCAGCTCCGCATCCGCCGCTAACGTCATTTACGTTCTGCATCCCAACTGCGCGGTAGAAGAGTACTAGACGACCAGCCGTTGTCTGAAGCTGTAGGCGGTCATGTAATGCAGGTGTGGACACAAGAAGTAATGAACATGTCACGGTCACGAGCGAGCTGTCTGTCTGATGCTAAAGGAGGGAGGCGATAAGTGAAGGGGGGCGTTCTGGCGTCTGAGGGAAATATCATGTCGGTTCTGTTGGTTACTAAAGGTGCGCGAACCTGTTATGATTGCAGTTATGAGAAATAGAATGAAGAACGCTAGGCAGATGATGGAAATGTTATAGACATCTGTCGAGCCGGCTGAGGTTTGACGTTCGACGTTCGATGAATACTTACCCTGGATTGATCGGTATCCAAAAACATTTGTCTCATGATATGCCTACAATGACAACATAACATATCAATATCACATATGAGCGCACCAAGGTCAGGAGGAATGTGTTTTAGAACGTTTCGCATACTTATTGTATCTTTGCCAGCGCATTTCACTATCTCCCACAGCGTCAGGCCGGCCATCATGCATCATGCATCGCGCATCGCGCATCATGCATCACCCCAATCCATAGTGTCCAGTGCCGGTTTGCGTGCATGCGCAAGGTTCCAAAAATAAAAAGACCAGTCCATTAAGAAAAAGGGTGTCTCGTCTCTTTCCCTGGTTCTCTTTCATCATCTGATCGGTTGGATTGTCCCGAAACATTGACCACCAGTAGGTCATCATCTCAAACAATTCCTCCCCTTCAAAAACCCAGTTAGAAAGCCAAGGCACCTGTTTTTGGTCCGTCATCGTTGGTTCTGAGCATAACCCCCTTCTTTCCCCGCAAGATGAGGGCAAGCTCTATGACCGTACGATGTCACTATGATTGTTCGTTCAAAAGAAATGATTAAAATCTCCAAAAGGATCTCTCGTTCCGCTCGGAAACGTATACTCAAAGTCTGTTGTGACAATAAAATCTCGCACCATCAGCTTAACCGAGTAAGAGCAGAGGAATCCGACAAGCTGAGGTCAAAGAGACGATTTCGTAGAGCGGGATGTTGAGAGATTCGCGAAGAGGGGAAATTAAAATAAAAAAAAACAGTTGCCATGATAGAGAATGCCTTTGCAAGAGTTGCAAACGCCTAGGCCTATTGCATAACCCAAAAGAGTCGCCACAGCTCATTTTCATGGAATACAAATGCGCTCCATAAGTACAAACTCGCCACATACATTGAGACGAGTGGTTTCCCAGGCACTTTGAAGGTGAGGGAATGTTGACAATGAGGATTCTTCCTACATCGCGTGCGGAGTAGATGTCTGAGCACCGCAAGGGTGCATCGGATAGAAAGTTTGGATAGACACAAAAACTTGTGCTAATATTAAACCGAGTCACTCAGTCGATGCCACGCGCAACCCCTTCGTCACACGCCTTACTTAGGCGGACAACGAAGGTGGCGTTGCTGAGGCACGGCTCCAGCTGTCGGTTCCGCGAGTGCGATAACTTCCACGCCCTCCTCGACCAGAAGATGTGCCGTGTTCACCACGCGTACTAGAGGCACGTGAACTGGAAGTATCCCGTTTGCCTCCTCTACGCTCATGTCCCGCCCCACGATGTCGTGGCGTCGAACGGCTATGTGAGCCTCGTCCACCTCGAGTCGCAGAGAAGGGAACAGTGACAATCCTAGGTTCGATCATTCCGGGAAAATAGATTCTCATTGCGTTACCGCCACCAACGACATCGGCCGGGAAGTAGTAGGGTTCCATAATGGCCGGCTGAATCCAAAACCGCTTCGGCAGAGGCTTTGTCTGGGCTAGTGCCGGTTGCCATGCTGCCTCGGGTGCCTTATGCGGCAGTCGAATTTGAGGAAGGGACCCCATCTCTTGTTCTTCAAAGCACTCCTCCGCCATGGGCTTACTAACAAGAACCAATTGGGTCCTCTGGACATTCACATGGCTACTAACGGGGCGAACGGCCGGGCTAGATCCAGGAAGGGAAACGGTGGCAGAGTCTTGGTGGGTGATATGATCCAGTGCGCTCTTACTCGCGGGATCAACAACAATTGATCTCTGTGGCGGTGACCTTGAGCCATTAAGAAGGCTGTTGATTCTGTTCTGCCACGTTTCTTGTGTAGCCTCGCCAGAACTCATCGGACGGTGAGAGTTAAGAGGTTGCCGGGCATCCTTAGAAGTAGGAGGGCTCGGCCAACCAAATTGGGTGCGAGGCTGAGGAGGATGCGGAGAAGTCATGGATGGGGGAAGTTTGACTCTTGGCTGGGGCTTGGGCAGAGAAACGTGGGGTCGCATCACATCGCCTTCATAAGCCGGATGCCCCTCCATAGTAGGGGGGGGTGGGGTCGGCGACTTGGATCGAGACTCGGCAGGAGCAGAACCCTCATTTCGGGCGTCCTTCATCGGGAAGAACCGTGATGGGCGTCCTTGAGAGTTTGCTGCTTTGCTACCCTGTGACAGGACGGACGAGTTGGTACCACCAGTCCCAATAACTCTGGCATTGGCACTAGTTTGGGAATCATCCGGGGGGGGGACAGACGCATTCGTGCCTCCGAGTCCGATAGCACCGTCTTGCGAACCAGAAGGCAGACCTCCCCTACTGGGAGGGCCTCTGACAGCATCTTCACCAGGGCCTCTCCAGCCTCCTGGTCGATGAGATTGAGTCTCGGACGATCCAACAGTACGTCGAGTCCCGTCTCCAGGCGCGTGGACCGGGCGCCAAGTCTCCTTGATAGTAGGCTGAGCGTCTTCCATGGTCAGACCTCGGTCAGCTAGTTGGCGTTCTCGATCAGCCCTCTCGGCCAATCTAGCAGTAGCTAATTTCTTGTCGTTTTCGGATACCGAAGTCACCCACTTGCTAGCAAGGTCATTCCCAGTAGCAGGGTATCGCGAAACGCGGGATCCAATGGGTGCGGGAGGCTGTGTTCGACCCTGCGATGGTTGCCGTGAAGAGTTTGGGGGTCCAATCGGCGCTGGTCCCTTGCCACCTTGTGCAGAGGTACCAACGTCGGTCGGGACGCGTCCCAGATCAGTGATGAAGGTTCCATTGCCGAGTCCTCGGTCATTATTAGGGGAGCCCCAAACATTGCGAGATACTGCTTGGGAACCTGCAGTCCACGAGGTAAATCGCTCCTGTCGCGAGGCTGAAGCGGCACCCCATAGGTCGGTCGGTTTGGATTCTTGGCTTTGAGAAACGCGCCTAGGGGGTGGGGGCCCAGAGCCGATGGGGGGGCTTGCCTTAGTTGATGCTGACGTCTCATCTGTGGTAGACACGACAGGCTTGTTTTCTTCTTGTGATGGTGAGGTCGCCTGGTTGGAAGAAACGCCACTTTCGCGTTGCTGGATCTGTGTCGGTTGAGAGCCCTCGTCCTGCTTAGGAGGAGCCTCCTTCTTATCCGACTTCTTTTCCGGAGCGGGGCCCAGCGCCTCCAACTTCTTCTGAATACGTTCTCGGCGTTCAGCCTCTTCACGGGCTTCCTCCTCTTGGCGTCGTTTCCTAGCCAGTTCATTTCGCTCACGCATCAACTTCTTCTGATATTCAACCTCGTCAACCATGGGTTGGACTGGTGGAGGTGGCCCGGCAACGGATTCCGGAGGTGGTCCTGTTTGATGAGGAGTTGCAAAAGTAGCGCCAGGTGATGCACGAGGTATCCATCCGGATTGTCTAGGGGGCCCTTGAGCGGACGCAGACAAGTTACCAGGAGATACTGGGCTATCAACAGATCCTGCAAATGACGTCCGGCGGGCATTCAAATGGTCGGGTGGTGGCATTGGTCCCTCGTGAGCTTTGTTCATACGCATAAAAGATCCACTTCCGCCGCTCACATTGGACGAACCCCGTCTCCGGCCAAACGGCGGCTCTTGTGACACCCTGCTAGTCTGGAAAGCACCAGACGGCTCAGGGTAATCGGATTGTGACGGAGGTGGTCGCTGTAGTAGTGACGGATGATGCCGTGGGTGTTGCTCCATACGCATAGAACCACGACGGTCTGAACCAAACTCATGGCGCCCAGATGGGTTGTAAAGTTCCCTGTTACCATGGACTCCTTCTCTCCAACCAGCTCGGCTAAAGTCATCGGCCGCAATCTCCTTCGGAGGAGGAATCATACCTTTCAGACCTAAATGATCTCTAATCGCTCCACGTACTAACTGAGCCGGTTCGGGTCCACACGGTGACGCCTTGTCGACAGGAGGAAGAGTGGCCCAAGGGGACTTGACGGGTGCTGGTGGTTGAGGAGGCTTGGCTACCAAGGTAGGTTTGTCCTGAGAGCCACTCTTGAGGACCAAGCCCTTACCAGAAGCTAGACCGCTCGATTTCGGAAGAGGAGAGCCAACAGAAACTGGTGGAGCTGGAGACCTGGGTTTCTCAGCAAGTTTGCCCTTGGAGGCGACAGATCCATTATCGGACGGTGGGCCAACGGGGGGTTCTTCGTGGTGAGGGAGAGTTGTCTTGGTACCATCCCCCCAAGTAATGGCCTCGGGGGCCCAATCATCGTCGTCATCGTCGATGTCAGCCCATTTGTTCTGTCCTTGTGCATCGTCCTCGTTTAGGCGACTAGCCATGTGAATACCGTACTTCTTCAGCTCCTCGTCGGTAAACTTCTTAGGTTCCGGTGGAGGGACAGCTAAAATTCTCGGTCAGCAGGTCCCGCATTCAACCATATTGAATGCAACATACGGCGGTTCTTGTTCCAGACGACGCTTGGATCAGGTGCAGAGCCAGGTTTTCCATTTGTTGACGCCGAGAATCGTGGTGAGGAATCACGAGCGCCGCTGCCCGTTTTAGCTACCAGTCGGGGCCGGGATGAGAGCGTAGCTTGGCCCAATGGAGGAGTGCTAGAACCCGCAGCTGGTTTTTCGACAACCTTGGCAGAGGTGTTGGTGGCGTTCGCTTTGGCTGCCAAGAAGGTTTTATTGACTGAGACAGCCTTGAAGGTGGCGGGTTTCTTGACTGAAGAGCCTGTGCGGCCGTGACCTCTATCACCATCTTTGCTCTTTGAGCCGTCGGCCCTCGAAGCTTCAGTGTCTGAGCCGCCACTAACACTGACATCTGCAGAATTGATTTGGTCATCGACGCTGGTGATGCGTTTGTTCTCAATCTCATCGATGCTCGGAGAGGGGGTTACGGATGAACGGTCGAGGACGACATTCTGGGCGTCGGGTGCCTGGAAAACCTCGGAACAGAGGCATTGTTAGCAAGTGTCATTGTGGGCTGGAAGCTAAGCTCAGAGCGGAGCTCCCAAGTCAAGCAGAAATGGAAGCAACATGGCCAGAAAAAGCCATGCCAAGACGCAAATGTCATATTTGAAAAGACACCATGGCGAGGGTGAGGGTGAGGGTGAGGGGTGGTCGCGGAGAAAAGACTGGGAATAGTAGTGCGGCAAGGGATAATGAGGCTGAGGGAGACTCACAAGCTGTGATTCGGTGGCAGGGGCATCGGCGGCTTTGTCAACGGCAGCCTCTGTTGCCATCATCCGTCGTGAATATGCGCCGTGTCGTAGGGGAGGGAGAGACGAAGACCGCCCTTGTGAAATGATCACTGCCTTAGTCGCGTGAGAGTCTTTATTGGTGGCCTTGCGCTAAGAGGCTTGAAGGCGATCCTGGGGCTGTGAATATAATCGTTTTGCGCCGCGGGGCGGGGAGGCAGTTTCTGGCTCGCGGTCTGCGAAGTAGAAGTAGTCCGAGCAGGGGCGGGAAGAGGCTTATCGTAGAAATCGGCAGCCGTTTCGCAACAGGAATGAGATCCAAGTGAAGAAGGAGAACCGATCGATCGTCGGGCGGCGGGCGGGGAAACGAGGCGGGAGCCGTGGGATTAGTTTGCGAGGGCGAAAGGATCGAGGTGTGATGTGGCTGTTGTTGTAGCGCTGAGGTATTCTCTAGTTTCCCTGCACTGTGCCTACCCATCATGTATTCCTGGCCCACTACCTACCTCATGTGATAGGGGCTCCTGGGGGCGAGCGTTGGCATTATGTCAGCAGTGTGTTACCCGACTTTATAGCTAACGAAGCAGATCCTGAGTAGATTGGCAGGGTTCTGAAATTAAAATAGTCCAAAGGACGTTTGAATAAGCTACGCAGCAAATCTTTACTGCAGGCTTGGATATTTTCTCATAGCATGATTGCATCTCTATCTAGAGTTTGGGCTGCTGATCCTTTCGGGGTACATTTTCCCTGATGGCGCCACTGTACTTGTTCCCATTTGACGCCCAATGCAAGCGCCAACACACAATGCCAGTCGAGGTAGAGAGACCCGTTGTCCGTCATGCATCGCCCCAAGCCTATCTAAACCTCAACGGCCCTTATAAAAGTTATGAGTAATTTTTCTCCGCACTAGAATCTTGAACTTGAAGCCTGCAGGTGCTTGGAGTTTAATTAGTTGATTAGATTCAATTTCAGGACGAGAGTTATAGCCCCCTTGCTATGATCATAAAAAGAAGTAGAGAAGTCTCATAGTTTAGTCTGGATTGCCTAAATTATACCGTAGGGTATTAGAAACAGGAACAGACTTATGAAGTGGTACAGGAATACATACGATTTGTCGCCTTGCTCACGCCAAATGACTATATCGGTATGAGGGGCACCAGCACCAACCTATTTGAGGCTGCCGCTTCTTCATATTAACGTAAACTAAAAACAAGTTAGTGTTCAGGGATATCTAACTTTCAAGACACACAAGTTTTTAAACTAAGTGTGAGATAATTTGCCGTCGTTTTGCTCTAAGAACCTCACTCATGTGCCTAAAATTTTCCAGGGCTTGGATAGACTTCCGAAAACCCTCGAGCAATTCAGATGGAAAGATTAGAGTAGCAGGCAAATTAAGCCCCCAAAAGAGTGTCTGCTTTCTATTTATCAATACTTCACAATCTCCATCGGGGGGAGGGTGGGTTATTTTAATCCTCAAGAGCTGTCAGGTTCTCAAAATCAGGCCATGCTCCTCCCCTTAGCGGCCGATGCGCAGAGAAGAAAAAAACCAGTGAGCCCCATGGCAACGAGCTCTCAGGCCATCATAGCCTGAACAATAAAGATAGCGCAGTATACCTAAAAGATGGTCCTTCCATTCCAATAAAGATTAAGAAATTCTAAAGCTTACCAGAGAAAGCGAGTTGGTTGTCCACTTTAGTTCGCATATCCCCTATGTATCCATAGTGTCCGGCCTGCAGCTTCATCCTATCAACCACCTCAAGCTACACATTCAATACCATTGTGCTTAAACTCAACAAGTTCAATCCAAGGCTAAATGGGGTACATGTCACAAAGCGAGAAATCAGACAGGCAGGTCGGAGAAATGCCGCATCACTTTGCGTTGTTTAGAGATACATAGGGAAGCCAAGGCGTGCAACGCTCGACCAAACGTTGTTTCAGGGGAATATGTACACGACCATTCGCCCTCCCTCTTAGACAATCATCCAATTATCCGACTACTAGTGCGCATTTAGTGGGCGTTGTTCTTGTGGTGTCCTATTTGTCCGGGTTAGCCAGGGTCGAAGCGATGTCGGGGAGCTGTTTTTGTCGTTTCGGAGATACGTACGGAGGTGGAAGTAGTAGTTCTGGGCGTAACCGATGGCGACGAGGAATACAATGGCGTGGATGATGGCTGCATTATTCATCAGTAACCGAGAATCGGGGGATGAAGCGGATGGGTTCGTACGCTTGGCCGAGGGGTTCTTGCCAAAGTGCTTCTCCTGGTATTTGCCGAGGATGCCCTTGGCCTTGACCTGAGGAGCGGCACCTCGGGGGAGTTTCTCGTAGAAGCTGACGACGCGCTGCATGCGGATAGCATCAGGAGCGGCGCCAATGGCCTATTGTTGATTCACCCTGTTAGTTTCCAATCTTTTGATCCTCGAGCTCCAACGGCGCCAATTCCATCGTCGGTTAACCAGCATCGAGTCGGGGAAATGTCTCGCGGCAATAATATTTATCCTCCAACAAATTCCATCGTAATTCATCGTGCGGGGTTTGCATTGCGTACCTTGGGAGAAGCGACCTATTTTGCACATCCACGTTAGAAACGGAAGCAATCGGAGGACCGGGGGTCCAGCGCGGGCATAACCGAGCGCTTCAGAAAAGAGCTTTGCTCACCTTGGGGGGGATGAGCGTCGAGAGCGCTCGGCGGGTAACGAAGCTCATGATGGCGGTATTGTCGAAAGAAGGAATTGAGAGGAGTTGCCGCGTTGGATCCGTCGAGGGTCTGCGTGACGCTCAATTGTTCAATTGGGGGGCGGGTTTTCTGTTTCGTTAGTTCGCGAGGTTCTGGAGGACCTTGGCCGAAAAGCACTCGTCCGGACGGTCTCTTCGGCAAAACGTCGCTCCGAACCAACCAATCAGCGCCAGCCTGTTCAAGCTTGCTCAAACCGCTCGACATTATCGCCGCAACCCACCACAGACAGACTTGTTTGTCGTCGTCGTCGAAACAACGCTCAACGCCGCCCCAATTGCGAGCCTCATACCTTCACAATGGCCTCTCTCCGATCCCAGAGTGCTGCTCGCATGCTGCGAAGCACTATCCCGTCTCGCATCGCCCTCGCCGCCGCTCCTCGCCGCCTCCAAAGCTCCGTCACTGCATCAACCGGCACTGTCCCGGCTGCTCCTAGCACCAACGAGCCCGATTACAAGATCCATGCCGACAAGGCCACTTCGTATACGACACCGATGCCAATTGATAGGCTCAAAACCACGTGCTAATTGTTTCTCAGTACCTATACCCCCGTTCCTAAGAGCATTCAGAATGGCAGTGAGGAGATTCTCCCTGCGGCGACTATCTCTGGTGCTCCCATGGAACTCCAGGCCCGAACCGTCCGGTTAGTCTAGACCCTACGAATATTTGGAGTCCGGTGTACAGAATTGACAAAAAAACCCAGTATCTATCAAGAGACCAAGCCTGCGACCCAGTCCGGCGACTGGCGCGGCAAGCGATGGCGCATGGATTGGGACATCCTCCCCAAGGGTCACCGATGGGAGAATCCACTGATGGGCTGGCAGTCCTCGGGTGACTTCATGCAGGGCACCCACATCAACTTCAAGAGTAAGGAGGACGCCATCCACTTTGCCGAGAAGCAGGGCTATGAGTACTTTGTTCAGGAGCCTCAGTCGAGGAAGGTCTCCCCCAAAGCCTATGCCAACAACTTCCTCTACTCCCCTAAGAAGCTCAAGATGGTCAGGACGAAATAGAAGGATGTCTCAGTTCAGGGCACAGGGTAACATGTTGTAAATAAACTCTTTCTTGTCAAGACAATGAATGGTATTTGGTTCAATTGGCAGCGTGCCGAAACATCTAACTATCCTCACATCAAGTTCAAGCGGAAGGACGACAGGAGAAGAATTGACTCGCTAACAAATAGGGATCGAAACATTCTTAGCAGTTCAAATTATGAATTTCAGTCCAATAATCACACCTGGGACTTGTCTAACATGGGCAGTTCGCATGTTCATCATACATTTATATCCATTCCCCAACGCCATCAGAGACACCTTGTCTCTGAACATCCTACCAATCCTTAGGACAACCCAAACGCCAAACATGAGTGACAAAAAAAAAGCAACGCTAGCGAGAAAAATATGATCAACCGCCTTTGCAAATACCAAGTCATGTCGTAATCATTGCATCGTGGCCATTCTCAGATTGAGTGGCTTCCGAGCTAAGGCCAATGCTGAGGCGATCGGGTAGAGCCTTACCCTTCTCCCGCGCTGCGTTTTCGGCCCACACTCGCATTCTGACAAGTTGGCGGATTGCAGCCTCCCGTCTATCGGATTGTCTCTCCAAGATAGCCCTGTTGACATTGTCTGCTACCTCACGACGTAAATCAGGATGCAGCAATGCAGCAAGGCGGGGTTCAAGCGAGTCAGCAGGGAACAAAAGCAAAGCCATGGTTTTCTCTAGATCTTCCAAGAACTTGGGGTTGGTGGGTGCCCTTGGCCCCAGCTGCTCCGTAGCAAATTTCAGGGCGGGAGTGATGTCTCCACCAGTAGCATTGCATGTACGGATAAGCTCGACAAGTTGAAGCCGCAATAAAGCAAAATGTAGAGCTTTGTCTTCATCCAGAATCTATGTATCGAGTTAGATCTCGGATGTTGAACATAACAATGCAAATAAGACGTTTGACAAAACAAAACAAAAAGTCATAGAAAAGTGGTTGTGCCTCATCAAAGGCCCGAAGGCTCTATGAGTGGTGCATGTAAACTCGTGTTTTAATCATGTTGGATGGTTTCTGGGTAAAGGACTGATCAAGGGGAAGCATACCTCAGGGTCAAGATCATTCAAGGCCTCGATGGCAGTCTGGATATTTCCACCATGTATAGAGTTCTGGATGTCCTGACGAGCCTGAATGGAGCCAGTGTCCTGGTGTGGTTGAAGGTTGGCTTCTTTCGAGAAATTTGCGGCCGCATTAGGGTAGCCCTCCATGGTTAAGTAGTCCAAGATCAAGGCGTTAATATCGCTATAACGCTTATTAGTCTTTGCTGTGACGTAAGGTATGACAACAACAAAAGCATTATGGTAGGTGTATCAGAAAAGAAGATTGATATCGTTTTCCGCAGTATATGCTAGGAGAGATTCCCATTGATATAGCGTTCATCATGTAACCAGAGGGTTGAAGGAGGAGAAAACTCGGAGAGTGGAGTGGATCTGAAGCTTACCTCTTTGGACACTTAATATCCTCGACCTGTTTGTCAAAAGCATGTTTGATCGGGGTCGTAGTGGACGTAGAGGATGTCTATGTGCCTAGTTAGCGTCTGAGGGGACCAGTTGAGGCTTCAAGCCGATGCTGGAGGTCGTACCATGATGAGTGCGACAGTCCTGGATTGGGACTGGTCAACTCTAAGGAGAGGGAAGGGGAGGTGGAAGAAAAGGACGAGAAGCCGTAGCTAGAGAAGCAGGCTGAAGTAGAGTGATTCAGCGCATTTGGGAAGTCGAGAAGAGAGCCAGCCTCTTGTCAGCGAAAGCGCAAGCTCGTGGTGACAAAAAAGGATTGGAGGGGAAGAATGAGGAAGAGGAATGTGGAAGAAAAGAAGTGATTGGGGACGATGGAAAAGAGCCGCTCGGTTTTCGTGGGTCTGGGCGACGAGCAAGGGGGTTGGCGAACCAATCATGTGACCGGTGCGATGATGCTCGCCTAGAGGGACTTGCCCTGAGAGTGCCTGAGGACTCAACCTAAGGCCAGAACGAGGAGCTCAAGGGCCAATGCAGTTAGAGGCGAGTTAAGCACTGGAAGTCAGTTGCTGTACTTCGTACCCTCTACTTCGAACCATCCCTCTCTGTCTGTCCAATATATCCATGATCTTGGAAGACCAAGAACGTAGTACAATTTTTATAATTTGTATGACTCAAATATTTATTAGAACTTAAGAGTGTCAAAAAAAAATCGAGGTTTGAGAATTTTTCTTAGGTTTTACCAAGCAAGCAGTATACCCATCGATACCTGCCCTGTAGGAACCCAGGCACATTAGAGCAGCAAAGAGCTAAGAAAAAGGCGACGATACGTAATATATCATATTGTTGTCTCACATTCCAGAGTAGAAACAACATGTATTAGCTTTATCCACGTTTATCCACGCACTCAACGTCAGAGCCAGGCCCTAGGGGTCCAGCCCAAGCCACCTGACCCCATCATCACTAACGCATCGCGCCTCACGCCGTTCACGAATCAGTACATGACTTGGTCAGCCAGGTCAATACGCTGTCACTTTTTAGACCCCAGCACAGTGCTTATCTATCAGAATACAGATTAGACAAGTTCAGTGCCGTCTCGCTTCCCAAACTTGGCTCGCGTACCGTAGCCTTTGCCCACCGGGCACCGCCGTCTTGCGATTCAGCTCGGGCGGGATGCATTCAGACAAAACCGTCATCTGCACCAGGCAACCTACCAACTATGTACCTCCTTGCTCCTTCGTCAACTTGGACTTTTCAACTCGTTCCCTCTTTTTTTCGGGAGTCTGCATAAGAACCTATAGCTTCTAGGATTTTTGTTCTCTGTTCATTTTCCCTTGCCTAGGCATCAACTGTTTCTCTAGCTAACTAGGTATCTCTCGGCTGTGCCTGGTGGATCTCTCGGTCCGAACAAACCCACTTCACTGCTCACAGCAACCAGCACAAAGCTCAGTGACAGGGGACAGGGCTACCTACACGCGATGCGGAGTGCTCACTGCTAATCAGAAAGCTTGAATTCGCACTCCTGCTCGTGCTCCTCCACCTCGTCAGAATAAACTCGAAGCCTTGGAATCATCAAGCGATCTAAATTCTGCATTGAAACTCCATTCGACAGCTGCTAAGAGCCTCTGCTGCCCATCATGGCCGGACTTGAGAGCCATGTGACGGTTCAGAAGCGGGCCTACTACTCACCTCCGTGGGCAGATGTCAGCATCATTGGCGTTGCTGGCAGCTCGGGCTCGGGCAAGTCGACGCTCTCCCAGGCTATCGTCAAGAAGCTCAATTTGCCATGGGTTGTCATTCTGTCAATGGTTTGATTCCCTGGTGCCACTACCAATTACGCATTCCGCTCATACTTTCCTCAGGACTCGTTCTACAAGTCGCTTACTCCAGAGCAATCTAAGTTAGCTTTTGCCAATGAGTATGACTTTGACTCACCAGATGTATGCATTTTACTCTCAAGAATTTGCTCCCGTCATGCTCAGAAATCGGCGCGATGTTAACTACATTCTTACGTAGGCTATTGACTTTGACGTCTTGGTGGACAAACTACGGGATCTCAAGGCTGGGTACGTCTGACCGCTCTCTGTTGGATTTAAGATGACCAGGATCCGAGTTAACGCTGTTCCTGTAGGAAGCGAGCAGAGATCCCTGTATATTCATTCTCCAAACACCAGCGCCTGGAACAAACGACATCCATCTACTCGCCCCACGTCCTCGTGTTGGAGGGCATTTTCGCCCTCTATGACTCGCGAGTTCTCGAGTTACTCGACATGGGAGTACGTTGCGAGATAATGAAATTTTTCGTCCGATGAACGTAGTATACTAATATTTTACATTAGATATACTGCGAAGCAGACGGAGACACTTGTTTGTCAAGAAGAAGTAAGTTTTCTATCTTGGGAGTCAGCCAATCACAGGTTTATCTTGAACTAAAACTAAGACACTTAAAATCTCAGTTGTTCGTGATGTACGAGAGCGGGGTCGCGATATTGAAGGCGTAATCAAGCAATGGTTCGGATTTGTCAAGCCCAACTTCGAAAAAGTCAGTCCTACATCGTGTAACAAGGCCGGTTGAGCAACGGAACTGACGTAGCTACCCAGTACGTTGAACCTCAACGAAAGGTTGCCGACCTTATTGTTCCCAGAGGTATCGAGAACCGCGTGGCCCTTGGTATATTTTCACCTTATCACCACCTATATCTGAAGATGTTAACACAAGTCCAGAGATGATGGTTCAATTCGTTGAAAAAAAACTCTTTGAAAAGTCGCGACACCATCGTGAGGCCCTCTCCCGACTAGAAGCTGCCTGTAAAGAGCACCCGCTTTCCGATCGAGTGGTGATCCTCAACGACACACCGCAAATCAAATTCATGAACACCATCCTCCAGGACATAGACACATCTCCGGAGGACTTCATCTTCTACTTTGACCGATTAGCTAGCCTCATCATAGAACAGTAAGAGGCCAGAGATTAGACCAAGAATACGGCGATGTGGCAAGAGAGCTAACAGTGGTGCAGGGCCCTTAACAATGTCCAGTTCCAGGAGCTAACTATCGAGACCCCTCAAGGGTACAAATATCAAGGGCTTGAGCCCAAGGGTGAAGTCTGCGCCGTGATTGTGCTACGAGGCGGTTCGGCGTTTGAGCCGGCGCTGCGCAAGACCATCCCTGATTGTCGCACCGGCCGGATGCTAATCCAGTCCGACCTTTCAACGGGAGAGCCAGAGCTCCATTACTTGCGACTGCCGGATGATATCAACAAACAAGAGAGCGTGCTGTTGTTGGACACGCAAATGGCAAGGGGGGGGGCGGCATTGATGGCAGTACAAGTTCTCGTAGACCATGGAGTCGCTCAAGATCGCATCGTGTTGGCGACTTACTCGGCGGGTAGGGTTGGACTTCACCGGCTGACGTCAGTGTTTCCCGACATCACGGTGGTGGTTTGCAGCATGTTGGACGCTCCAGATCAGCGATGGGTGGAAAGAAGATATTTCCGCTGCTGATAGATATAACGATGTAGCACGTATTTTCAGACAGTCCTGGAGTTGGTTCGATCCATAGACGGGTACGTATTAGGTCAATGCTGTTTTCTGGATCTGTAGTCGGCTCGGTGCATCCGAACCACAAATGAAACGAAATCACATGGGCGTAAAACCCTATCGTCCACACGACACGTGTGGTAGACAGAAAAAATTGTGGTTCCAGGGACTTGATTTCATAGTTATACAGATATAACCCGACCGGTCCGTAGAGGCCGTCATCGCAAGGAACGAAGATACTTGTATGATCCACACGGCAACTCAGATCCAGCTTGCCAGCAAGGATGCATTCGACAAGCAGTGGCCAGAGGGGTTTTAGGCGGCGCCCACTGGATCCCCATCGCGGGAGAAGGCCCGTTAACCACCCGACAGTTCCGGAATGGCGTTTGGTGTTGTTGGGCTCATGACGCGGATCGAAGAAAGCATGGTGGATTGTAGGCATTGGTCACTCATCAGCCAGTTGTCAATGACAGGGGATAGCGATGGTACCTACAAAAGTTATTACTTCACTCTGACAAACACATTCAAGTTACGAGTAATGGATTTCAAGACTTGGCGAGGTTCCCTAATTGAGTGGTTTTGGAGCTCGGTGGAGTCGCCGATGCTCGGTGGCAGCTATCCCTAAGCCCTGAGTGGCCCTGTAAATAATGACGTAATTAGTGGGAGCTCTGTGTTTTTGGTCTTGCCAGGGAAAGTCCTCTCGTATGGTTCCTGGCGTACCTTACCTTACCCAGGTCACTCCAACTGGGACACCACCACCATAACCTTCTCATCTAATCATTCCCAACTTTGACTTTTTTTTCTCTTCATTTTCTATTTTTACGCCTTCACATTTTCCAACTATCGTCATATTGTGAACTTTCTCGACCTCACCGTCTCGCCGACGTGCTCCCCGCCATCTCCCTCGTACGACATGTTGAGCTTCCGCTAACTCGGGCCCTCCAATTCACCTCTTCTCTCTTGCTTCGTATCCCCTCGTTCGCACCAAGTGAAGCTCAATCCTGCGCCACCACAACCAGAATCATGCCTGCTACTCCTCTAACGGCGATGCGCCTCGCCCGCACCAGCCGCTCCACGACCTTGGGCAGCTCGCGACTCACCCTATCTCGCGTTACTGCCCACCAACATTCCCCTGCTCAGCTGCGGACCTTCGTCCAGCTGCCCGGAACTCGCATTACGACCGCAAATAACAGTGCTCGACGGCTTCCTTCCAATTACTTCGTGCGCGCCCTCTCAGGCAAGCCTCTCCCCCAGCGCAACTCCCGCGTTCTCAACTTCTGCTATCGCGCCGCCGCCTGGGTTGGCACCTCAATGACCGTCTTTGGTATTGGTGTCTTTGCCTTCTTCATGTACGACGCTAGCACCTACAAAGAGCATCCCATCATCAGTGACATTGATGTTTCCTCACTTGCCCTCCAACCTCGCCGAGGTGGCGTGAAAAACTTGCCCATTGCTGAGGTCTACATTGACGATGATGACTGCGAGGAGAAACGCCACCTCAAGGACAAGCCTCGTCTGGTCATCCTTGGAGGTGGATGGGGCGGAGTTGCTCTTCTCAAAGAGCTGAACCCCAACGACTACCATGTTACTGTTATCTCACCGGCCAATTACTTCCTCTTCACTCCCATGCTTCCCTCTGCGACCGTCGGAACCCTCGAAATGCGATCTCTCGTTGAACCCATCCGCCGCATACTAAGTCGAGTTCGAGGTCATTTCATTCGCGCTCGGGCCGAGGATGTCGACTTCACCAACAAGTTAGTTGAGGTGTCTCAGTCGGATGCTCAAGGCAAAGAGACGAGATTTTATGTGCCATACGATAAGCTGGTTATTGCGACTGGGTCTGTGACCAACCCTCACGGCGTCAAAGGCCTTCAGAATGCCTTCTTCCTCAAGGATATCAACGATGCTCGCATGATTCGCAACAAGATCATCCAAAATCTCGAACTCGCTTGTCTGCCAACCACCTCAGACGAGGAGCGCAAACGTCTTCTCTCCTTCGTCATCAGTGGCGGAGGCCCGACAGGTGTCGAGTTTGCTGCTGAACTATTCGACCTCCTTAACGAAGATCTCACGAGGCATTTCCCTCGACTCTTGCGCAACGAAATCTCAGTCCATCTCATCCAGAGTCGTAGCCATATCCTCAACACTTACGATGAAACTGTCTCCAAATATGCCGAGGACCGCTTCGCCCGCGACCAGGTCAATGTCTTGACCAACTCTCGAGTCAAAGAGGTTCTTCCTGACAAGATTATTTTCAGCCAGAAACAAGAAGATGGTACCCTTGTAACCAAGGAACTTCCTATTGGATTCTGCTTGTGGTCCACGGGTGTTGCTCAGACCAAGTTCGCCAAGACTATCTCTGAGAAGCTAGGCGACTTCCAGACTAACCGCCACGCTCTGGAAACAGACACTCACCTCCGCATAAATGGCACTCCTCTCGGTGACGTCTATGCTATTGGTGATTGCTCTACCGTTCAGAACAATGTCGCTGATCATATTGTCACATTCATCCGCTCCACCGCTTGGAAGAGGGGTAAGGATCCCGAGACTCTTCAACTACACTTTAGCGACTGGCGAGATGTTGCCGGAGACGTAAAGAAGCGCTTCCCCCAAGCCGTGGGCCATCTCAAGCGCCTTGATAAGCTCTTCAAGGAATTCGACAAGGACGATTCAGGAACCTTAGACTTTGGCGAACTGCGTGAACTTCTTAAGCAAATCGATAGCAAGTTGACCTCTCTACCAGCCACGGCTCAACGTGCCCACCAGCAAGGCCAGTACCTTGCACGCAAGTTCAACAAGATGGCTCGAATTTCTGAGGGCCTCCGCGTCAATGATATATATGAGGGAGATGTTGACACCGCCGTATATAAGGCTTTCGAATACCACCACCTTGGAAGCTTGGCTTATATCGGTAATTCGGCAGTCTTTGACCTTGGCGACGGCTACAATATCGCCGGCGGCCTCTGGGCCGTGTACGCCTGGCGATCCGTCTACTTTGCCCAGAGTGTGAGCTTCCGTACACGATGTCTCATGGCCATGGACTGGGCCAAGCGAGGCCTATTTGGTCGAGGTATGTTATCTTTTAATTGCGAGATTGTGTTCCGAACCTAACGCCTTGACAGATTTAATGAGCTTCTAAACAAAACGGTGTTAGCCTGACGTATCAAGTTACTCTTGTTCGTTTCGGAGGGCATTGGTCATGGGGAGCCAGGGCTACGATGTTACGACAGTACTGCAGGTTTCGAGATTTCTCATAATGTTCGTATATTTTGATTTTTAGTTTTCTACAGGTAGGAATTAGTGAGGCTGTACCAGATCGGCGTGCATTCCCTTTTGCCTTTCATTGTATATAAACCATAGAGCCAAAGGTGGGCGGGAACCAGACGAGGTCGATGGCCATTGATAAACAAAACATAAACATTGTTAACAGTCCATAAAAATACTTTTAATTCGCCAGACTCCAACACTGCCATTTGATCTTGTCTAATTACCAGTCTATATCGTGAAATCCTTGTATGTCCACTTCTCGGTGTACTTGTTATGGGCCTGTTTCTTGAAGGGAATATGCCGACGGCTCTCCACTTTGCCGCGCATCAGCATGCTGCGGTATCGGTCCTTCAGCAGATTACCCTCGGGCTTGAGCAGGCGCAACGACTCCTGCAGCTCATCAGGCAGCACAAGCTCGAGATCGTTTTCAGGGAGCTTGTACTTGCCGAGCTGCTTGCGCCGCAGTTTGTGGTCCTTGAGCTCGGCCACGACCTTGTCGTCTTCGGGTTCGGCTGCAAGGATGAGTTGGCGGTTGCGCTCATCTTCTTCCACTTCATCAGCGATTTCTTGGATGTGGTGTTCCTGGCGACGTTGGGCCTTGATGGCGGCTTTGTGTTTAGCCAGACGTTCTTCTTCCTTACGGCGCTTGATGCGATTGCGCTGGGTTTGGGTCTTGCGCTGTGGTCGTTTGGCTGTTGACTTGTCGTCTTCGGCGTCGGTCTGAAAACCTTCCCACTCCGAATCCTCCTCCCATTCAGACATGTTAGCACGGGCTTCAGCGGCTTCAGCTTCGGCAGCTGATTTGGCAATCGCTTCCTGTTTTTCCTGCTCCTCCTTCTCTGCCTCCAAGCGCTTGCGCTCGGCTTCGAGAGCCTTTTCGCTCTCCTCAGCTAGACGCGCCTCGTAGTCCGTGAACACAGGGTTGTAGCTGTATCCGCCAGAGGGCTTCTGGACAGCGGGAACATGTCTGCCGTTCTCCAGGAGCGAGATGGGCTTCTGCTTCATGGACTTGGGAGCTTTGGCCTTTTGCTTTTCGGTGATGAAATTGTCGACTTTTTGCTTTTTGGGCTCAACTGGCAGGGCCCAAGGATCGTAGGAGGCATCCTTTACCTCAACAGTGTTGTCGTGCTGACCGTCGGCAACTCTTTTTAGGCGGGCGAGTTCCTTGTGGGAAACCCAGTCGGTTCGCTGGCGCTTTGCGGGGATAATGCCATTGGTAGTCTTGTCGCTTGGGCGTTTGCGCATAGAGACGGCGGGGACGGCAGAGCGTTGATTGATAATTTCGTCGGCTTTGAGGCCCTTCTTTGCATGTTTGGATTTTTTGGCGTTGGCGGCATTGCCTTTGACATCGAGGATGAAGAGTTCTTCTGAAGCCTTTTCGCGGATCACACCCCTGAGAAACCAATTCGTTAGAACATATTCATGTGCTTATTTGGTAAGACAACACGTACCCTCGAATGATTTCCTCATTCAACTGCTCGAGGCCATCTTGCACCTCAGTGATATCGACGTTTTTCCGCCAAGCTTTCTTGCCTTTTCGAGAGGGTTGATTGAACTGCTTGGGGGCTTCGCCTTCCCCGGCTGTCTTGGACTGGATCACTGGCATGTTGGACACTGGATCAATATGCTAGTGAGATTGAATCGCGGTGTAGACAACGAATTTCAAGAAAGTTTGCTAGTGATCACAGACGAGACGCAGATAAGTCTCTGGATTTTTTTTAGAGGGGCATTTCTGAAGAGCGGAGGCTGTTATCCGATAACGACCAATTAGGATAGCGGGTGGCGGCCATGGTTAGACCCGATATAGCATATCCGTACAAAACGGTCTAACATATCTTATCAGCACGTGCCTTAAAATGGCTAAATTTCACAGCCGAGTCCATATAATCCAGCGCTATGCCTAAAAGAGGCCGAGGTTCTACGTACCTTCCCTATGACAACAAGTCCCACCAGAGCAAACTACAGTTCTTCTAGGTGTATACGACAACCTCCTTTCTAATCTTTGAACTTCGGACTCCGTTCCACGCCCCAAAATCATCACGACTCAGTCGCCTTGACCGGATCTATTTTCACTCATTGTCTATATTCTCGACTGCGTTTCTCCGAATCATCCTGCCCGATTTCCCCCCAGTTGACGTGTCCCGCGGTGACAGACAGGCTGTCCCGTCTCCAGTCAAGTGAAATAATCCGACACAACCGCAACAATGGCGCAGGCCGGCGGATCATACAACAACCCCTTGAAGAAGTTCAAGTATGTGTTTTCCGATGAGACGGCTTAATTATGCATCTATGGCTAACATCTATTGCTTCAGGCTGGTGTTTCTTGGAGAGCAAAGTGGTACGTCAACGACAAGCAAACCGACGACCGAGTCCGGCCCTCGACGAAGCGACTTCGACTGACGGCAACTTTTTATAGTGGGAAAGACATCTCTAATTACACGGTTCATGTACGACTCGTTCGATAACATGTACCAAGCAACTATTGGTATCGACTTCCTGTCGAAGGTGAGCAATTCTTGGATGGTTCCAATGCGGCACACGACACGACTTGACTGACCCTCGGTCTATGCAGACCATGTACTTGGAGGACCGAACCGTACGATTGCAACTGTGGGATACTGCCGGACAAGAGCGTTTCCGAAGCTTGATCCCTTCATACATTCGTGATTCCAGTGTCGCCGTTGTCGTGTACGATATCTCGAGTACGTCTCCCCCTGACTTGGACATGACCCCACCATTTCCTGCGCCCCTCTCCATTTGGCAATAGGCATCCAAATAACAAAGTTCTAATGTCACATGTTTCTTTTCGCAGATGCCAAATCATTCCAAAATACCAAGAAGTGGATCGACGATGTTAGGGCTGAGCGAGGCAACGATGTGATTATTGTATTGGTTGGTAACAAGACCGATCTGAACGACAAGCGAGAGGTTACCACGCAACAGGGTGAAGAAGAAGCGAAGAAGAACAACCTGATGTTCGTGGAGACCAGTGCGAAGCTAGGCCACAATGTCAAGAACTTGTTCAAGAGGATAGCACAGGCTTTGCCTGGCATGGAGGGTACCGATGCCGCAGCGCAAGCTTCGAGCCAAAGTAAGTCCTCAGCCGGCGATAAAGATATGACCCTTCATATACTGACTCACGTATGCAGTGATCGATGTCAAGACGAACACGACCCAGCCCTCACAAGAAGGATGCGCATGTTAAACAACCCTCCCCATAACCAAGTTCAGGATTGGAGTATAGGAGTATCCGGGAGGAAGGTCAAGCCATGCTAGCGCCGTAGATGAGACCCTTTTTGCGCTTCGATGCCATGGGTAAAAGATATCGAGCATAGCATGTGGATCTGAAGCACGGGAGCTTGTATAATACAACCAGGATTACGAGCCTATGATCGTTATATAAGACAAACATTAATGCCGTTTCTTAAATCTAATCCTCTCGGTTGAGCGAGCATTGATCGATTTATATTTTTCTTGTTCTCAGCGAGAAATCGCTTGGCGCATGTTAAACAGCAGGGAACAGGGATTAAGTGTTACACCACAATGTTTCCTGAATCGTATGTATGTACTGTACGTACGGCCTTTCACAATCTTATCTTGAATTGATCCGTGAGTCTGTACTTCTAAAATCTGTCTTCCCGTCTTGATGTTGACATCAGTCGTCTATCCATAAATATCATTGCGCGTGCTATCCTTAGGACATGTAAGTCTTCATCTCTCGACACGTTCTTTTGGTCCTTGATATTTTTTTTTCTTAAGCGGCATTCTGCACCTCTACCTCACCGTTGGCCAATCCAAAGTAAGCAGCCACAGGCTTCTGCGCCTGGAGTTGCTTGCCCAGCTTGACAGCCTCGACGCCATTGAAGCCGTGGAAGAGGCCAATCTCAACGATGCCGGGAAGCTTCAGAAGCTCGGCGGCAAGGGCGTTGATCTCCCACACACCACCCTTGCCGGTACCGGTGACTTCGACACTCAGATCCTTGGCCAGGAGAAGAGGAGGGAAGGGCGCGTCGATGATCCACATGCCGTTGTCGGTGACACACTCGCCGGCCTTGCTGGGGAGGCCAGAGCGAACGAGGGGAGCCGGGGAGCCCATCTCGCGGAGGCGGATGAGGACGTCAGGAGCGGCGAGGGGGAGGACTTCGAGGGGAATGGTCTTCCAAGTGGTGCAAAGACGAGGAGACTGCTTGCGGTAGTCTGTTTGGCGACGGTTGGGTTAGTTTTCATTGCCTTATTTCGAGGATGCGGAGGTGTCATGATATCATATCATGATGCAATAGTCTGCAATTCAGAGTGACTCACCAGCAACAGCGACAAACTTCTTCGCAGCAATAGCAACAAGCTTCTCTTGGAAAAGACAGGCACCGCCACCCTTGATCAAATTCAAATCCTCGTCGACCTCATCGGCGCCATCAAAAGCAACATCCAAAGCGACTGGCTTGCCATCGACAACAGGACGCTCATCAAGATTAGCGAGGGTCAGTCCAGCATTTCGGATAAGACCCTTGGACTGGCTGCCCGTGGGAATAAAAGTCATTCCGCCGTAAAATTCAGGTCCCTTTTTGGCGATGGCCTCGACAACGTAGACGACAGTGCTACCAGAGCCAATGCCCACGTACTTGTGCTCTGGAAGCAGGTGGTCGTTGACGGCCTGGTAGGCGGCCGATTTCTTAGCGGACTCGACTAGCGAAGCTGCGGGCGACATTGTTCTAGAGGTTATGAGAGATAATTTTTTGAAGTTGGGAGAATAAGATCTTTGAGAAAAGGAATGAAGCTTAAGCACCCCACGATGGCGAGTCTGGTGGTGTGGATGGGTGGTGGGGAGACCAGGCTCAAGACTAACACCTGAAGTGTAGGGTAGAGTAGCAGCTAATCGTCTGATGGAATGGGAGCTGGAAACGGAGCCTTTACGGAACCGATTTGGAAATCTCGCCGAGAAAAGCGGTTTGGGCAGCGTGGCACTGGACGTTGAAGCAATATAAATGTTCAAGGAATGATCGAAACGATTGCAGATACAACTGGAGTGAAATGACGCAGTTGCGTTCTTAGTTTTGGTGGAGAGTGTTGAAAGCCATTTCATGTGGACTAAAAAAAAATTGCGAGTCTTGTGGTGTCGCATCGGGTACAGTGATTGACAGAGTTCTGGAGCTAATCGGCACAACAATAGCTTGGAGAATAAAATATCAAGTAAAAAGAAGACCTATTGTTGACTACGGAATTTGATACACGAGGTGGAGAGAGATACAGCAGTATGTCGATCGATTCTGTACGCTTTTGACAGGTTATGCAGGCAAGGATGGGAACACATGCTGCAGAATGAGAAGAAAGGATGTAGAAATCCGGTTTTGTACAAAATATGAATTATTCTGAGACATCCTAACGCTAGAGAAACCCGAGAAACGAAAAATGGCGTTTTCCATCTCTTAGGAAACGCTTCTGTTTGGCTGGGTGAGCAGATATGGGCTGGGTGTCCTGCGTAATAAACTGTGCCTCATGTAAAGTGACGTGATGGGCTGGGCTTAGGTAGTCTGGACGCCACTCAAATTTACTTAGTCATGCCAGCGGTTGGTTCCGAGCCTTCGGCGCCGCTGGCTCCTCATTAACCACGTGACACCTTGCCAGATCTGCCCTTGCTATTCGTCGCATCATTTCGGGAGCAACGGATGTAGAGAAAAGAAGACCAGAATGTGGGGGCTTTTTGAGCATCTACCAGACAGACCCTGGCCGTATCATTTCCGTCATCACCGCGCGTTGTTTCGTGGTTTTCTTCCTCATTTCATTCCACCATTTCACTCCTTATTTTCACAGAATTTCTGCTGCGCTCCTTCTTCGCGACCTGTGGACCTGCTTGTACGCGCGCCATCAAACGAGGGCTTGGGAGGATAATACATAATAGTAATCACGACACCGACTCTTGTTTGAATCCAGGGATCATGTCGAGGTTTACCAGTCTGTACCTGCGGGTTCCTAGGCCAAAGGTAAAGAGCCACCAAGAAATCCGGGGTCGGGTGGATGGCCCTTGAGGTCATTTGATACCGCATCCACGGGAAGACACAGGGGAATGCTAACGCGCCACCGTTTCTAGAGCCTATTTGGCTTCATCAGCCTGCAGACCGGTACCGAAGTCATCTACCTCGCCCTGATCCTCAACAAGGTCACTGGTGTCTACGGACTGTTGGCCATCTTGACCGGCTTCCAGCTTTCGATCCTGCAGCTCACCACCTACGTCTACTCGATCGGCATTCTCGTGCTGTTGGTGACTCTCATCCCTCACATTCGACGACAGAGTCCCTTTGAGTGCTTGTCCTTGGCATGGATCTATGTTCTCGATACAGCCATCAACATGGCCTGCACAGCTGCCTTCGGACTTGACTGGTATTTTACGAGCCAGAGCTCGGATTCTCTGCAGACCCAACCAACGAATCTCCCATACCTGGTCGCGGAGGGTGTTCAGAGCCTGCGTCGCGAGGCGGCTATCCATGGAAATGTCGTACCCCAGGAGACAGCGACTAGTATGCTACTGATTACTGCGTCGATGCTCATTAGAGTCTACTTCAGCTTTGTCGTCATGGCGTACGCGAGGCAGGTTCTGCAGAAGTACATGCAGCTGATGATCCTTGAGGGTCCTGGAGTCGATGAGCACGACGGCCCTTTTGCTGAGGACCTCCCGGACGGCGAGGGTCGTAAGGGACGTCTTGGCCGCTTGATGGTGTCGTGGGGCCGGGGTTACTGGCTGGATCAGCACGATACTAATGAGTGGGCAAGGAGCATGGATCCCACCAAGCCCGGTTCTCTGGGTACGCTTTCTGGAGAGGTGTAATTTGAGAGAACGATGAGATGTCTCAGTCCTTGACGAATGCGAGGCGACAGGAGAAAAATAGTCTTCCAAGCTCCGAAAGACCAAGTTAGCGAAGGCGTGATAGTCACTTTAAGGCACCTCATGCGTGACAACACATCCTTGACCCATGGCAGCCCACCTGCAAGAGGAAAAGGTGTGAAGAGGAGGATCTAATGGGTAGAGGGCTTTTGGATACCAATGAGTGGTCCGAAGGTCTCTTTTTTTTTTTTCTCACGACAATCAATGATAAACAAGTGGATACAGGTTTGACAGCAGCAAAGGGAGTGAAGCGGTGCGGTAGGAGCCCTTGTTTAGTGTCGGTACCAATGAACGGAGACCAGTCCGGCGCGGTACGCCGCAAGCCAGACTGGAGTCCTCGGCCGGCGCCGGGGGAAATGCGGCGTGTGCGGTGAAAGTGCGGCAAGTCATGTAACAGAGCCGAGGAGTTGCGGCTTTCAGCCTGCGGCATTACCTGCATATGGCGGGTGGTGAAAGTGGAAATGGCATTGCGTGATGCGGCTTGCGGCATGTCGGGCAGAAGGGCGCAGAAAGGAGCAGAAGGGATCTTCAATTAATAATTTCGGAGGGCATGATCCAGGGAGACTGATTCGTTGAGAAGGCGCTGGAGGTAGTTTCTTGATTAGGTGTTTGCATTCTCCCTGGTATGATTTGATCATAGGACTGTACACTGGAAAAAGAATGGTAATACATACGGGGTGATAGCACCAAGACGCACATATTGTATCTATACTGTTAGCGCTTGACCATATATCTAACAGGAAAAGACTTGCTAAACAATTTTGAGTGCGGAGCTGAGCATCCCGAGCATTTTCTCCTCAAGGTCTTTTTTCGGCATTGGGCATTGTCCATCCGGGCATTGCAATACGGCACTAAGCGGCTGGACTGTGCTCTGATGGGATTTGAGTTGGGGATTGGAACAGCCAATAATGGGCTTCTAGTTAATCAATCAGTCATCCTTATTCTGTTGGCCTTCCGTAATCGCAGGTGTACAGTACGGTACGTTGTGACGGGGAGATTGGCGTTAACCTATCCCTTTGAGTGTGTTAAGGACCGATTTTTGTATCTAGTCTACGTAAGTTAGTAATTACTAGCCGACTTTTTCTCTAGGTTTCTTTCCGGCTGATGGAGTAATCGACCTGCCTGCTATTATTGATGCATGTCCTGCAGCGGCACGAAATTACTAGCTACCACTCTGTATCGTCAAACGGCATTGAGACATGCTGCTTTCATTGTCTTTGTCGTGTCTGCATCTATCGATGGTGCCATCGTGTACTGACCGGCGGCCGGCCGGTAGTCGGAGCATCAATAAAGCCCTGGGACCCTTGGCGGCGGCGGGGGGGACCAGCAGCAGGAAAAAAGAGGCATTTCCTTTGCGCCATTCGCCTGCAGACTGCTCAGCCCTCTCGCGGGCCGTCGGTGGCCCAACAGTGTGTGCACCAGCAGGAAGTCGGGGTGGAGAAATGGTCTTCTCATGTCGAGGCACCACACCCGGGCAGTCTGCCACATCCAGGCCACAGTCTAAGGTTACCCTGCCGGCACATGAGAACGGCGTCAATTGGCTCAAGGCTTTGGAGACGAATGGGGCGCTGACAATCCCAGGAACCCCATTTGTCATCGGTGGTCGCGGAGACGTGTGCCGAGGGTTGGATTCGCTGGTTTGGCAGGTTATTACGGAGGACTTGCGGTGCTTTGTTGCTGTTTGTCGTCCTCGAAGAGCCGGGTGATTCAACGTGGGGTGGGTCCCGTAGCACCGTCCGGGGCATGGCATATCCCGCTAATCGATCACGCAATCGTTGGCGAAGATTCATCAAGCGTCAGAATTTTGGAGGTTTGGTGTGTCTGTTGTTCGAGTTTTGGTGCTGGCGCGGGGAAAAATTCGGTGGTCGAAGCACTCTGGAGGATCCATTGATCCATTCATAGCACCTTACCATCGAACCCTGTGGTCAAGGGGAGGGGCGTGAAGGCGTGCCCGAGACGGGACCAGTCCATGCCAGGCATGGCAAGAAACGACCTGGGTCTTACTTTTTCCTTTCCTTTTCAGGCCCGGATTTGAAGCGATCCATAGAGATAATTGCCTTTAGAAACCAGAGGCCGAGAGCCCCGGAAAGAGGAAAAAAAAAACATTCTAAAGCAACACCCCCCCACGAGAGTCCGCGTGAGCTTTGAGTCTCTAGCCTTTTGCTTTGGGCTTCCATTCTCCTCATCAACCTTCTTCTCCTCCTCTCCTCCCTTCTTTTCTTCTTCTGATCCCCTTCCCTCCATCATTCCATTTCCTTCCTCCCTCGTCTGTGCCCACGAGGAAACCCCAAAAGGTTGCTGTGCGGGAGACCACAACAGGGACACACATCATGGACGCCTCACAACACCAGATTAAGACGCCTGAAGAGGCTGGTGAGTAGCTTTTGCCCTTGTTCTCCATACTCTTTGGCTCAGTTTTGTGCATTGGATTGCTTGCGATTGGTCTTGGATCCATGAAGGATGCTCCGAGAACCTCAGGAATGCAAAGGGTTGAGTAATATGCGCCAGACCATGAGCTTGAAGCATCTTCTTTTTTGGTCTGCAGGCGGGGATGGCGACATTGGCACCTCTAATTTCGAAATCAACATGGCCAAGCGAGACTCTGTGCCATTGAGACCCAATATTCATACAATGGAGGGCAAAAAACATTGGCTAACATTGTGTCTTTTCACCCCGCAGTCGCAAGGATCGCCTACCTCTCCAGCGATGTCATCGTTTCCGTCCAGCCTACCATCGGCACCGACTCCGAATTCTCCTCACACCTGAAGCGATATTCCGGTCGCAGAGACCACGGACTCGTTGCGCAGAGCGCCGATTCAGTCCCGGAAGTAAGCCAAACCTGCCGCCTCAAACATGAACCCCTCCCCCTCCACTCAATTGGTTATCCGAGTTGTCCCAAAATGCTCCAATATCACTGGTTGGCGATGGGTGCCTGCGTCGGCCCGTCGGCCCCTCTACCATCCCTGCTGTGAAGTCAGAGATGTGAAGGCATGGCGCATGGACACTGAATCGAAAATTGTGGAGGGGTCATGATGCGACAACACCACAACTCGAAGATTAGAGTGAGGGGCCAAAAACGAATATAGAGTAACTAACCGTTCGCTCTCAGATTGTCCCAGTTCGACACAATGCCGACCCTCTGCTTTCCGTCTACACTCCGATCCGCTCCGGAAAGCTCGTCTCCGTCACTACTACCTCCAGCATCCTCCTCCCCTCCGTCTCTCACCTTTACAAGTTGGCCAACTACCCCGTAGTCCTCCACGTCTCCCTCCAACCCCGGACATTCGCCGACTACTCCGTCATCACCGCTATTCGCAACTCAGGATGGACCTTCGTTCAGTCAGAGACCCTGCAAGAGGCCCAGGATATGGCTCTGACCGCTCATGCCCTGGCAATTCGCACCGGCAAGGGTGTTATTCACTTCTTCGCCCCCTCCACCTCCGCCAATGACAAGCCAATTTCTGTCGAGGACGCCACTGTTGTCCGCGACGTTATCGACATTGATAGCGTGCGACGATTCCAGGCTGGCACCGTCTCTGGATCCGGTATTTACGCCGACGATGGCCATGTCGCCATCTCCTCGGACCACGATGTTGTCGTAAACAGCAATCCCGACAAGGTCGACGCTCTGAACGGCACCAGCGTCAACGCTTCCAAGGCCCCTTCTGCCGGTACTTCGATAAAGTCCAGCCAGGACAGCGAGGCTACCACTCCCACTGCTGCGACATCATCCGTCGCTACCACCGTTGAGATCGCTCCTCCCCAGGTCACTTCCGAGGACATTTACAAGTGCGCTTCCCGCATTTGGGCCCAGATCAAGTCCGCTCTTGGCCGATCGTACAGCGCTTTCGAGTTCTCTGGTGCTCCCAATGCAGAGAACTGCCTCTTCATCTTCGGCTCTGATGCCGGTACCTTCGCCGAGGCCATTGACAACGCTCGACCTGATGAGATCTTCTCCAACACCGCTATTCTCACACCTCGTCTCTACCGACCTTGGATCGGCTCTAGACTCGTTGAGGCCATTCCTAGTTCCATCAAGAAGATTGCTGTTCTTGAGCAGATCCAGCGCAAGACCACCAAGTGGGGTCCTCTCTTGATTGATGTTTTGACTTCTATCAAGAGTGGCCCCGGCGGTATTGAAACCATTGTCGGCTATCAGCTAGGTTACATTGCCCCCGAGACCGTCGACCAGGCCCTCCGTGGTGTCCTTCAGAACCTCACTGCCGAGAAGCCTATACAGAATCTCGAGGTTGGCAAGAAGGGTGCTTACAAGGAACCTACTGGCTATGATATCGCCTCTCCTCAGCTCGAGACTGCCTACAACAAGATCCTCGATCAGCTGTTCGGCAAGCGAGTATATGTAGCTAATGCTACCAAATCTGCCACAACTGGTCTTTCTGCCACCGTTGCTGCCAGCCCCGAATTCGGTTTCGGTTCTCTGCTGGCTCGCAAGGAACGCCGCAACCAGTTTGTTGCTGAGGTTAAGGAGGCTGCCACTAGCGGCAGCTTCATCACTGATGCTCCCAAGAGCTGGTTGGCTCGATGGGCTATGAACGCTGATGATGCCGCTAAGTCGACTGAGATCGCTGACGACGTTATTGCTCGACTTGAGACTGACGGCTCTTCTGCTGCCGCCAAGCTCCTTACTGCTAAGGGTCTCTTCCGTAAGGAGTCTCTCTGGCTCACCGGCTCTGACGCCTGGGCTTACGATCTTGGTAACTCTGGTGTTCATCACGTTCTGTCCTCTGGCGAGAATGTTAACATGCTTATCATTGACTCCACTCCTTACTCTGGGCGAGCTGCCGCTGAGGCCAACCGAAGAAAGAAGGATATCGGCTTGTACGCGATGAACTTCGGAAACGTTTATGTTGCCTCTACTGCCGTCTACAGCTCGTACACGCAGGTTCTGCAGGCCCTGCTCGAGGCTGACAAGTTTGATGGTCCTTCCGTTGTCCTGGCCTACCTCCCATACTTCGGTGAGAGTGATTCTCCTCTGACCGTCCTCCAGGAGACGAAGAAGGCTGTGGATGCTGGTTACTGGCCTCTGTATCGCTGGAACCCCGATAACGAGAAGAAGGGCCTGCCCAACTTCTCTCTTGATTCTGAGCTTGTTAAGCAGGAGCTCAAGAAATTCCTAGCTCGTGACAACCAGCTCACTCAACTCATGAACAAGGAGCCCAAGTTCGCCGCTGCCATTGCTCAAGACTTTGGCTCCGAGGTCCGAGCTCAGCAGAAGCGCAAGGCCAAGGATGCCTACAACCAGCTCCTTGAGGGTCTCCTGGGTGCTCCTCTCACCATCCTCTATGCCTCCGACAACGGTAACGCTGGCACAGTCGCTAAACGACTTGCTAACCGCGGCCGTGCTCGTGGCTTGAAGACTGCTGTCCTCGCCATGGAGGACTACCCCCTGGAGGATCTTCCCTCTGAGGAGAATATCGTGTTCATCTCCTCCACTGCTGGTCAGGGTGAGTTCCCCCAGAACGGTCTTCCCTTCTGGGACGCCATCAAGGACAACACCGATCTTGACCTTGCCACCGTCAACTACTCTGTCTTTGGTCTGGGTGATAGCCACTACTGGCCTCGCAAGGAGGATAGGATCTACTACAACAAGCCTGCCAAGGATCTTGATCGTGTTTTGACCAACCTTGGCGGTAAGCACCTGTGTGATATCGGCCTTGGCGATGACCAGGATCCCGATGGGTACCAGACCGGCTACCAGGAGTGGGAACCCAAGATCTGGAAGGCTCTTGGTGTCGACAAGGTCGATGGACTCCCCGAAGAGCCTGCTCCTATCACTAATGAGGATATCAAGTTGGCTTCCAACTTCCTCCGCGGTACTATCTTGGAAGATCTCAAGGATACCTCTACCGGTGCCATCTCCGCCTCCAACCAGCAGCTCACCAAGTTCCACGGTACCTACATGCAGGATGACCGCGATGTCCGAGATGAGCGCAAGGCCCAGGGTCTTGAGCCTGCCTACTCCTTCATGATTCGATGCCGTCTGCCTGGTGGTGTTTCTACCCCTAAGCAGTGGATTCAGATGGACGACATCGCCAACGAGCTGGGTAACCAGACTATGAAGCTCACCACCCGACAGACCTTCCAGTTCCATGGTGTCATCAAAAGCAAGCTCAAACCCGCTATGCAGGCCATCAACCGTGCCTTGATGGACACACTCGCCGCCTGTGGTGATGTGAACCGTAACGTCATGTGCAGCTCTCTTCCCGCCGAGTCCAAGTTCCAGAAGCAGGTTCACAACTACTCGACCAAGATCAGCAAGCACCTTCTTCCCTCTACCTCGGCTTACCACGAGATCTGGTTGACTGATGAGGATGATAAGAAGGTTCAGATTGCTGGTGATGCTGTCCAGGACTTTGAGCCTCTATATGGACCTACCTACTTACCCCGAAAGTTCAAGATCACCATTGCTATTCCCCCTCATAACGACACTGATGTGTACGCCCACGATATTGGTCTGATTGCGATCAAGGGCGAGGATGGTGACCTGGCTGGCTTCAACGTTCTTGCTGGTGGTGGTATGGGTACTACTCACAACAACAAGAAGACTTACCCCCAGACTGGCCGCACGTTCGGCTTCTGTAAGCCCGACCAGGTCCACCTTGTCTGTGAGAAGATCATGCTTGTTCAGCGTGACAACGGTGACCGCACAAACCGAAAGCACGCTCGTCTTAAGTACACCATTGACGACATGACCGTCGAGGTCTTCAAGGCCAAGGTTGAGGAGCTCTGGGGCCAGAAATTCGAGAAGGAGCGTCATTTCGAGTTCAAGAGCAACGTTGATACCTTTGGTTGGGTTAAGGACGAAACTGGTCTCAACCACTTCACCTTTTTCATTGAGAACGGACGTATCGAGGATACTGCCGACTTCCAGATGAAGACTGGTCTGCGTGAGATTGCCAAGGTCCACAAGGGCGAGTTCCGTCTCACTGGTAATCAGCATCTTATCCTGAGCAATGTCGCTGATGAGGATGTTGCCGCCATAGCGGAGTTGATGAAGAAGTACAAACTGGACAACATCCAGTTCTCTGGTCTCCGTCTCAGCTCTTCGGCCTGTGTTGCTTTCCCTACTTGTGGTCTTGCCATGGCCGAATCCGAGCGATACCTGCCTGTTCTCATCAGCAAGCTCGAGGGTTGCCTCGAGGATGTTGGTCTGCGCCAAGACTCCATCGTCATGCGTATGACCGGTTGTCCCAACGGTTGCGCTCGTCCTTGGCTCGCTGAGGTTGCCTTTGTTGGTAAGGCCTTTGGTGCCTACAACATGTATCTCGGTGGTGGCTACCACGGTCAGCGTCTTAACAAGCTGTACCGCCAGAGTATCAAGGAGGAGGAGATTCTTGACACTATGAAGTCTTTGCTCAAGCGATACGCTCTTGAGCGTGAGGAGGGAGAGCGTTTCGGTGATTTCTGCATCCGCTCTGGTATCATTACCGCTACTACTGATGGACGTAACTTCCACGACAACGTAAGTTTTCATGTTACCCTTGCCTTTTAACCTACTGTATACTAACATAGGCCCTAGATCCCCGAGGATGAAGAGGATGAGGAATAAATGACGACATATGGATAAAGTTTGGGCAACCAAATCTAAAATGATCGAAGGAAAATTGGGAGTCTTGTAATGAAAGTGGGCATCTTGCTTTTGCATGCAGCTATTTTTTATGCTGTGATTTACCTGGCCAGGCGCACTGGTTGGATCGCATGTATTCCCCGTGTAGGAGGAATATCTTTGATAGGATAGTTATCTATTTTTGATATACAACGTGTTACAGTTCTCGGCTTGCCTGAAGTTTCGTGATTGTAATTTGAGAACACGACGGCACGTCTGAATAGACATGCTGCAGATGCAAAGATTTAAAGTCAACGAGATGGACGTTCATGTTGCGCAAAGGGTATAACATGCGTGTATTACATACAACAAATTTATCACTCTAACCTCCCCCCCTTTCCCCCAACTCCTATCAAAACAAAATACCCACATCATGTCAAACGATCTCGATACATGCGTACTAATTTTCATCTCATGCAAGACATTAAACAACGATTTCCGAATATCGAATCCCGTACACCATGATACACGAACGTAATGCCACACATGTAAATCTACCTTGTAAACACCTAGCGCCTGCGCACCAAAGGATGAAGCGGTGTACCGTAAGCCAAGAAAGAGCCTCTTGAACTCCAAGATCAACAGAAAGACAGCGTAGTAATCAACCTGAGCGGTGCTGGCCTGTCTATTGCTTGAGTTGAGTGCCCACACTGCTCATCTTCTCACTGACACGATCGCTCACACTCCCCCACCATCTTGGTGCCTTCAGAGCAAAGCGCACACGACCTTCAACAATCATGTTGATCAAGTTGAGGATGGCAAAAGTTGTGGAACCAATGGCACGGAACACGGCGAGAGAGGCGACACTCCAAAGAATGAATCGCAAGTAAAAGTTGTCGCCAATGCCCTTGCTGCTGTAAATCTCCGAGACAGCCATGCCGAGAATGCCGTTTGCAATCATCCACGACAGAACCATGTAAGTACGGACGCTCTTGTAGTAGTCTTCTTGCATTTGAGATTCGCTTAGAGGTTTTTCGGGAACTTCGAGGCGGTCACGGAGGTTGCGCAGCGCTTCATCATAGCCGCTGTCGATGTCGAGCTGTTCACTGGGCATTTCTAGCTCGACTGTTTCTCCCTTACCCACGGCACCACCCAGATCAGTCTTGATAACGTTGTCACCCTTCGTACCCCAAGTAACATCGTGTGTGTTACAGAAAGCATAAACCTGGAGGGTGCAGATGTAGCTGGGCAATAGGATGAAGTATTGAGCAGACGACGTGATCATGTGCCATGGATCGAGGTACATGATCGACATGATAAAGTACATTCCGACAGTTGACAGAATAGACACAATGAGGTTAGTAAAAACGTTGTTACCAACTGATATACTCGCGTCTTTAGCTGTCAATTGCTTGATAATAATATAAATGGTTGCAAAGGAGGTGTAGACCATAATGATCGCATAAACAATCATACTGATCATATATAGTTTCTTCGCCCCCTGAGGTCGGTTACCAAGCGATAAAATGAACTGCGTTGCTATGAGCAGAACACACGAATATCGCAAGATGTGAAAGATGACGTTTCCGATGTTGTGCCCGAACGGATCGATCTTTTTGTCGGCCAAACCGCCTGCGACGAAGTAAAAGGTGAGATAAAAGTTGGCCAGAGAGAAGTAGGTGAACATGAGCTGGATGAATTGGTAGACGAATTCGATGTGCAGCAAGATCTTGCGTGCTAGCGTGTGATCCGTCGCCCAAACTTGCTTGTAGTGAACCAGGGAGTAGACAGCAGCGAAGAAAGCGCCGTTTAGCCATCTTCGTCGTTGTGAGATGAATTCAGGAACAGTATCTATTAGATCGTTAGCAATTGGTCAAACTCAGAGTACATCAGACGACTTCTACTTACCAGGCACATCCGTCTCTCCAGTACACCCTTTGACATACTTCAAGACCCATCTTTCGCCTCGTTTGGCAACCAACTCCCAGCAGAGAATACGATCTTCGGCAAGGTACATATTGGCAGTGAAGACATCGGCATGTTGTCCGTGGAGTGTCTCTCCTTTGAAGTACTGACTCAAAGGCCCGTGTCCGGTTTCATCATTCTGCAAGGCATGGAATCTATAAGCACTCAGAGCACCGGGAAGCACAGTAATGTAGCCAAAGACGGATTCCAAAGGTTTGTCGAGAATGTTGGACATCTTGTACTCAAAGTTCTGAGATGCGACTAGGGGGTTGAGCAGGTTGGCACCTAATCTGCCCTTCATGGCTTTGATCTCTCCACACGCACCCGCTACATTTGAGTCGGTGTCAAATGCCTTCCACAGGTGGTACAGAGAGTTGTGACCGGGTCGGGTACCCACATCTAGCAAGATACAGACGTTGGGGTTCAGGGCCTTGCCAAATGCATTGAAAAACCATCGATGGGAGTTGAGCTTCCGCTGATTCTTTTCCTTCAGACAGAAAATCATCTGGCAGGGAACGATACCCTTCTCAGCACCCTTGAACTTGAGATCTGAGTCGAGTGATACCTGAGTCGTATACTCGTAAACGTGAGCCTGGACAGCGCGGTTGTTGACGAAGTTCTTGGCAATGCCATGTTGATAAACTCCCATAGCGGCGAGAGCATCGAGAGTACGGGGGTGAATCTTCTCACGACCATCGGAAACGATACACACAACAATCTTTTCCCAGCCAGAATCACCCCAGGTGCGGGAGCGCGAACGAGAGCAGAAGTGAGAGATGTTCTTCATGACTGCGTGCATGGTACGAGTGAACCCTATTTCGTCCTCGTTGTACATGGTAATGCAGATGAACAACTCCGTTTCGCGCATAGTCTTTCCGATACACTGGCGTAGTTTGTACCCTTTCTCAACGAAGTCATCGGGATCGCAAGTGACAGCCGTGTATCTCATATGTGTGAACTCGACTTCGTTGCGACGGGGCAGGAAACTGTAGAGAATTGTTGGGATTTTACACTCCAAGACTAGCTCACCATTGATGAGCTGAACCTCCTTCTTTGATATCTGGGGGGCGCGTACACCTCTTCGCTCTTGAGCTCTATCGGGAGCTGGTCCATAGTGTTCCATCTTTTCGTAGGCTTCTGATTCCTCATCGTTGAGAGTCTCCTGAGACTCAGACGAGAGGTACGAGGCGCGATCCATTGGATGAGGTCGAGCCTCACTAAGGTCAGACTCGGGACCGAAGACATCATCATCGTCAAGACTACTGAGGGGAATGGAGACTGTGGCATCGTCTGCAAAAGCCTGGGAATTGCGTGGTCCACTTGAGAACAGCGGCGCGGGTGGAAGCGGTCGACGAGGGCTGCCACCGTATCTGGAGGAAGGTGTTCCTGGTCGAGGACTACCGTCTAGGTCAGAGGGCTCATAGACGCCCGCGGGAGGAGGTCGGCTGAAATCAGATCTCGTAAAGTCAGACAATCGTGACGATGGCGTCCATGGTCGTGAAGGAGACCCTTCTCGGGGTATGTAAGGTATGTAAGACGAGTCCGGGGGGGCCATTGAGGGAGCATCGTCGACAATTGACGCGGTTCTTGGAGGCGAAGATCGGAGAGTCGGCTGAAAGTTGAGGTTCCTTCTAGGGGTGCGAAGACTATGGGGGACTGCATGTGAGCTAACACTCTCGATTGGGGACAATGGGCGCTTGGGCGGCACGGGGGGATAGTAGTTCAAGCCATGCTGCTGCTGCTTATAAACCCTGCGCCGTCGGTCACCAGTTCCAGCAGGAATCTCTGGTAGATCGCGGGCCATATTTGCAATGGACAAGTTGCTTTCTGGTGCTTGATTCTGGGCCCGCAACTTTGCAGGAAGAACACTTTGAGGGAGCTTGAAAGGTGATATGGACTGGGAATCGGTGGCTGAAAGCCTGATATCCACGAGGAGAGAAGGCAAAACCCGTGCTTTCGTTCCTCTCTTCTTCTCCAAGTTGTCGTAATGGTTTAGACTTTGGGAGACGCTTGCTGTATTTGGTGTGTTTTCGTCGCCCAAAACCGATTTGAATGGTGATATTGCAGAAGAAGGGGGGAGGAACACGGCAGGTGGCTTAAGAAGGGGGAAAGGTGTATTGTGTGATGATGGGATGGGGATGGGAATGGAGTTTTCTACATACGGAGATGGGTCATAGATCTCTTCGACAGACGTCAACAGACGGGCATTTGCAGCATTCTGGCCGTTAGGCGTGTATTGAAAATCATCGTCATCGTACGAAGGAAGGCTGTAGTCCGGTGGACGTAAGGGCGTGTGTTGCCCGTCCATGTCGGTTGACTCGGACGTTGGAATGTTTGCGCGAGTAGATGCAAACCGCGGGAAATTGGCGATCGGAGGCAACGGGTCGACTGAAAGATTAGGAAGATATTTGCGAAGGCTTGCGCCGCTGATGCAAAGGGAGTATGAAGAGGCGACGCAACTAGTCTGAGAGCTCGGAAAGATAGTATGAGTTCTCGTCTGTAGGTTGGAGATGATATGAAAAGGCTAGAATTGGAGCCGCGGGATTGATAATGGGTATAGGCAAGTGCGCAAAACGGTAGTACGCACTTTCATCAAAGCTAGAGGTGGGGTGATGGCATAAGGGTGGTAGCTTCTTTCCTAGGGAGGAGCTTGAGGAACCCAAACAAAGGGATTACGTAGAATGGTTGACGGGGCAACGTCCGCTTCTGGGATGGTCCCGGTCTCACAGCGTCGCAATGTAGCTAGAGATTTATTTCCAGAGCAGGGATTAAAGGCACCACCACGTTGATTAGGCGACTGTGGGTAGCTCAGTTTTCGTGGTCATTTTTGTTGAAGGAATGGAGCTACCATTCTGCGGTAATCGTCTTTCCCAATGTCTTAGACTGTTGCGTGGAGTGGTTCCACCGTTTGGGGGAGCTTACACTTCTGCTACCCTACAACTGTCTCGAAGATCTTGAGCAGAATACGTCTCGAAGGATTAACGTGAATTTACTAGGATAACACATTCATTTTTGTTTTTTCAAGTCGTGTCTACTAGCACCAGCCCAGCCATCCTAGATTTTGGCCAACTTTGACTCCATATTCTTCACACGTACTGAAAACTAGCTCTTCCAATACCAAGGGCCTTCAGACCCGCAGAGACAGAAAATAAACAAAGAACCTAGTCCTTGACTTGGAGACCAACTGGAGTCTTTTGAGGAGCACTGCGAATTGATGAGAACCCATCCAATGGTCAACGTCTGTTGTCCGAAGGCAACAAGGGTTGTGCAGCTTAGCTACGGCATTAGCGTCACGCAACAAGGCGACACGGTTCAAAGCCCGCAAACCACGCTCAGCCACGATAGTGCTCCAGTTAGGCAGAATGGATGACCCGGGCTGCATCAACCTGACGATATGCCAGAGTGCCCACCAGAGGACTCTTTTACGATGAATTTCGGTCTCTTTAACGGGCCAATTTGCTAATTTTGACCAAGGACTCCATCCAAATAAACATCAGCTCTGGATCATCATCAGGGTCTTCAGACATTCAACCAAATCACGCCACAGCACGTCTACTTGCCAGGCTGGACCACAGTCATCATATCGCATTCGCAGTGACACACTTCAACCTACCGGAATGCCTACTCCAGATGAGTCTACGGCCCGGGACACCTCCTGCAAGACCTGCCGTGAATCTAGTCGCTTTCGGGAGCGCGTTCCACCACACCCAGCCGTGTTGAACCGGTCTGACGGATACCACTACTGCATCCGCCATCGATGCTGCTTTGTCGGTTGTCCGGAGCCCCGAGGAATAGAGAAAGGACTATGGTGGCAGTGTATCGACCACGCTTCAGCAACTAGTAGGGCCGTTGCCTTCAATTCGACACCGGGCCAGCCTCAACATGGTCCGGACAAGATCCAATGTCAGTCCTGTTGGGCAACGTTCATCTGCGACGAGCCCATCGACTTTAGAAACCGTCAAGGCTATTGTTTACGGCACCGATGTACTTACACAGGCTGTCCCAAACCGCGGGATCGGGTCAGCCATGGCGGTTTGACTTGGACTTGTAAGGAGCATTTACAGTCAACAATCAATTCGCCCTCAAGGCCAATAATCCAGCACACGGCGAAGCAGGATTCGCCTTCCGAGCCATCAAATTCTTCCCATATAAAGCAGTGCCAGGCCTGCTATAATGACAGAAAGGACAAGAGTATAACGATTCAAACTTTCGAGGCTGGTTGGCTTTGCAGTCGACATCGCTGTACGGAACCTGGGTGCATCTTGCCGAGAGTTGAGAGCACCAGCGATGGCGAACCGTGGTTCTGTTCAACTCATCAGAAGTCAACGCCAACAAAGACAGTATCTGGCGGTTCTATCATCGCCGACGAGCCTGCCGTCATGGACACACCTGCTCTCCATGATACTCCTTCAAAGAACAAGAGACATTCTCGTATGCGATCGATGTTTAATTGGAGGTCTCTCCTATCGAGCCGGAAAGCTGGTAATACACAGCAACCAGACTCCAAGGAAGCATCTTCCCCTATTATAACAGAGACAGACACATCGACAACTCTCACAGGTGAAGTCTCTCCAACACCCAGAACTGAGATCTTCGATCTGGGCTGGCATCAGTGCCACGCTCCCTCATGCCAGGAGCGCGTTATTAGCGAGGATATTTGGGTGTGCTCCAAGCATCTGGACCAAGGGCTCTATGATCCCGAGGACCCACCTGGATATATGGACTGCCCTGCTCGTTAGGATGCAGTAGGGATGGTTTGATATGTCTCTCTTGTATGCTCAAGCAGGAGGTTTAGTCAGAATCAAAGAAAAAAAAAGAATTGATTCTACGCCAAGCCTCATCCTTCGTTCTGCTGCGTCTGATCTTGATACTTCCCTCATCCTAGTGGCATAATAGCCGCCACTTAACTATGTTTTGGAGAGCTTCAAATGGGCATGGCAACCTACAAAGACAATGCAAGGTACTTTAAACCCACGTGAACTTGCATCGAACTCTCGTGCATTCGCAAAGCTTCTCCAATAGTGGCGAGGGGCATTGCATCGAAAGGTTGACGCCGTTAACCTTGGGCATAGGCTGAAGGAACCTAATTTCGCACCTTGATGGACAAAATATGTTTAGGTCATGGGCCGACATCGGCGAGATTACCCTACCTTGATGAAGCTATCGTGACATCCCCGGGGCCACTACTCTCTGCAACTCTTCTCAGCCTTGCTCCTGCTTAGTGTTCTGCGGGCAAAATAAAAAATTCGAGGATTCCTTACTTATAAAGATCGCGTTCTAACCATGTATCTGTTGGAGGAAAGAGCTGGGCGAGGTCGGCTGATGGATATTGAAGGCAACCGCGCCTTTGTGTTCATCTTTGCTTACTGTCCGAGGCGGAAAACAGTGCCTTTGACAACCCACTGTGTCACTCATCCCCTACGACTTGGCCACGGAAGATGATATCTACACATGGTCAGTCTTGCGGCATCCAGGCTTTTTTGATCGTTATCCTATCCGTCTTGTATTGGTATCTAATTGTTCTTTCCCTCCTTCGCTGGACGCCAAATCGCTTTCTCAATACATTCACTCCAACATCATTCTTCAACAGTATTTAGCACTCTTTCATCGACTCCTGACACCATGTCGTCCACTTCAGTACACCAGATGGAGGATCTGGTATCAGTATTGCGACCGGAAGGTGCCAAGGGTAGCACTCCTGGCACCAAAACCACCACGGCGCTATTGCAGAATCCTCTGAGGCATATGCTCCACGATGAAATCATCGCCGATGCCGACGCCTTCGTTGACGCGAAAGGATTATCAGATCACAGAGCTTTTTTCCACAAGGGAGCACTCCTAGCCAAAGTGTACAACTCCAAGACGGCATTCGAGAATCTCAGCGAACTGACACAAGCCGACAAAGACCTCATTCGATACGAAAAGGAACACCGATGGGCTGCACAGCCAAAGATGCTGTACATGCTTTGCGCATTGTGCGCCGGCTGTGCCATTATACTAGGCATGGACCAAACGGTTATAAACGGGGCCCAGGTAAGATAACTATGCCCTGTGTTGTGTCGAGAAAGAAGCCCAGGCTGAATGATTTAGGACTTTTACTTTGACGAATTCAATGTGGATAGTCCGACCATACAAGGTCTTGTGAACGGAGCCCCGTATGTTGCTGCCGCTCTAATCGGATGTTGGTTAAATGCTCCTCTAAATAAATACTTGGGACGCCGCGGCACCATTGCCTTCTCTTGCTTCTTCGCTTTTATTACTGCAATCTGGCAGGCCGCCTCTCTCAGTTGGATCTCGCTTCTTATCGCTCGATTATTCCTCGGTTTGGCTGTTGGTGCCAAATCAAGCACCACACCCGTCTACACTGCTGAATGCGCCCCAAAAGATATCCGTGGTGCTCTAACTATGATGTGGCAGATGTGGACGGCCTTTGGTATTATGCTAGGATTCCTGTCAGGAATTATCTTCCAGAACGCAACTGTCTTTGGTGACTACACTCAGTGGCGTTGGATGCTTGGTTCTACTGCTATACCTCCTTTCATCGTTGGCCTGCTTGTTTACAACTTGCCTGAGAGTCCCCGCTGGTACATGGATAGGGGCGACTACAAGAAAGCTTTTGAGTCAATGATATCTCTCCGTGGGAATGAGCTCCAAGCTTCTCGAGACGTGTTTCTTGCATGGAAGTTTCTCCAAGTCGAAGAGAATACCCACAAGGAACATAACATTATTGAAGAGATCTTCACCGTCAGACGAAACTGGAGAGCCGCACAATCTGCTTGGTTTTGCATGTTCATGCAACAGTTCTGTGGCAGTAAGTAACTTCAAGGCCTACTCCAAGATGACAGCCTCAAAGCTGACTATTTATGCTTGTAGTAAACGTTATTGCTTATTATAGCACTGAGATTTTCAAGATGGCTGGATACTCTAGATCGAGAGCATTGTTTGCCTCACTTGGCGGAGGCGCAATCAACTGGGTATTCGCTCTACCGGCTGTATGGACGATTGACACATTCGGTCGTCGAAATCTCTTGCTCCTCACGTTTCCTTTAATGGCTATGTGTCTCTTCTGGACGGGTTTTAGCCTCAGGATTGAAGATGAACATACCCGCGTCCCCCTCTTGGCCACCAGCATGTATCTTTTCATGGCCTTCTACTCTCCTGGTATGGGTCCAGTGCCGTTTACTTACAGCGCGGAAGCATTCCCTCTCCACATTCGATCGTTGGGCATGGCCTCAGCGACATCACTCACGTGGACTTTTAATTTTCTGCTTAGTTTCACGTGGCCAAGGATGATGACCGTGTTCGGAGGGCAGAATGCTTTCTTCTGGTATGGGACATGGAACTTGATTGGATGGACCTTCGCCTATTTCCTCCTGCCAGAGACCAAGGCCATGACTCTTGAAGAATTAGACCTCGTCTTTAGTGTGCGCAACCGTGACCACGCGCGCTACTTTGCGCAACGCCTGCACTGGTACTTTGAGCGGTTCATGGGTCGACCCGTACTACCAATGCCGCCGCTGTACCAAATAGAAACAGAATCGACCGAGTTCATTACACAACTCAGCATCAGCGAGGTATGATTTTTGAGATGTGAGATGGCGAGGAGAGAAGGGAGGAGGGAAATGAGTGTTCACAACGTTAATGCTTTGTTGCTGGACTGATGTGCAAATGGTTGGGGATCAGGATGAAAGTTAGAAGCTGCTGGTATTCTTAGGCTTCAGAATTCATCAGCATGGATTACAAAGTGAAGAAGATTGTCTCGTGCACCCCCAATGGAGTATCCCGGAACCTGCTGACCCCTTCACCCCGGATTCAGGGACCCAGGGGTAGACGGGGAACAACCATTCCACGGCACTCTAGGTTGATCGACAACGAGCCCCTCCTTGACTAACGAGTATTGAAGAAGGCTGCAACCACTGGTAAGCCGAAGCCCCGCAAGATACAATAAGTAAGTTGCGAGTCTGCATCTGAAGGCGGTATCTAAGATATCATACCGTACCTTTTGAGAATTCGGGCCAATTGGAAAGATTGTGCAGGAGCATATGCGAGAAACAAATGATTACTCTCAAGACACCCGATTTCCGTAGAGTTCTTGATTCTGCTAACTCGTAGCGTTTGTGAATAGTCTAAATTGACATGGCATGCTCGACCGTTTTTCACTTTGACGACGAGGCTAATGTCAACTCCACTTTCGAGGTCAAAATCTCGAAGCGGGGCCGAGGTAACTGGGGTCTTTCACATGGGATGAAGATGGTAGTACCTAGATGAAGATGAGGCTTGTATCTGTACCCTGGCAAGTTCATCTTTGATTAAAAATTGTGTTGGTTGCATTGGGCAGGTCATCCACACTTCGATATGTCTGTTGGTGCTGTGGTGGAGGTAATTAACGATGGGCCTGTCACTGGCTGGCCGTGCCGATGATCCTGGATCCGAGGGGGAATCCGGGGTGGGTATGGGAACTTCACTTGACGTTGTCCTCGACTGTTAACCATGCTCGTGCTCGTGGCTGTCAGCAAGGGGCACCCGCATTCAACCATCCTCGCTTTGGAAGTTTAAGCAACGCCACACCGACGGTACCAGGACCTAGGCTGAAATGGATGATTATAGCAGCGATGCATCCCGTCATAGTAACTCGTCAAGCTCCGTTCGGCAAGGCTTCGGCCCCGCGCACATTCTAGATCCGGTCCCGGGTCACGAGCATACGCACACGGCAGTGATGCTCCATGGTCGGGGTAGTGGCGCCGAAGAGTTCGCAGAAGAGCTAATGGATTCGCGCGTGTCGGACGGTCGAAGTCTAAGGGAGGCGCTTCCAGGATGGCGATGGGTATTTCCATTGTCCCAAGATCTATGGAGTGAGACGTTTCAGGAGTTTATGCCTGCGTGGTTCGAAGCGCGCTCATTGACAGATATTACGGCGCGCCAGGACTTGCAGACGGAGGGCATAGAAGCCTCGGTTGAATATGTGAAGAAGGTCCTTGAGGAGGAGAGGGAGAGGGTGGGTTGGAGAGCGGAGAGATTGGTCCTAGGTGGAATCAGCCAAGGAGGAGCTATCGGTAACTGGACACTATTGTCGATGGGGGAAGATTTGAGGAATGGGCCAGGTGGTTATATCAGCGCTAGTAGTTGGATCCCGTTTGGAGAAGACGTTGAGCGCATCTTGAGCAATCCCAATGCACTTGGTGCGGCGTTGGCGATGCCGGAAGCAGGAGAAGTTGAACAGCGCCCTCCTCAAACGTCGTCTGATGTCGACTTCGGCCACCACACCCACTCGGATGCTCAGCACCACACCCACTCAGGGGCCAAGACGGAGACAATCACCACTTTCGATCCTTTTGTTTGCAAAATGATGATGCTTACGGATGACGGGAAGCGGACAGCAACAACCTCATCTAGCATCCCGGTCCTCCTAGGCCATGGTGTGGATGATGCGTACGTTGATGCTGATTTGGGAAGACAAACAGCGCGAATTTTGTCTCGAGTTGGACACAAAGTTGACTTGAGAGAGTATTCTGGAGCCGAACAGGAGGGCCACTGGTTCCAGGTACCCGACCAGATGGATCACATATATGAGTTTCTGCGAGAGTTTCAAGGATAGCAGGGAATCGGGATTCTAGGCCCATTCTAGTCTCATCCCACAGGGGGACAACGTGAGCAACATGACGGTGTACCAGGCAAAGGGAGCCAGGATACAGCTTGACCAGCCAACAATGTCAGTGTCGCAGGATAGGAATCCCCTAGTCAGTCATGGCGCGAAGTTCACGGGAGCAAGTACGCCGATGGAGTAAAATGGGTAGAGCCCGCGGCTCGACCACGGACAACTGGGATTGATGCTGGTAGCTGTAGGATAGATGGTACCTTACTTGCTGTTTGATGCCGGTGTGGTAGCTCGGATTGCGTAACTGGACGAATATCAGGTTGTGTAAACCCATGCTTCCATGATTAACGGATGCCCCCCCGTCCCCGCCCCCGCTCTATTTCTTTTTTTATTTTTTTATTTTTTTTTAAAAAAAAAAAAAAAAAAAAAAGAAGTTACAGACAAAACTAAAAAACCTGAGGATTTATCTCGGAAGGATTTCGATAGAAAGATCTACCGAGTATCCAAACGTGTCTCCCCTGCCCAAAACTCAACGATGTGGGTTTCGTGTGGATTGTTCCCCCTCGCAGCTAATGTTTTATGGCTTCTTTCAATTATCAAGTATCCAAATCTACGTTCCACGAGATGTAGTTAATAAGCCCAAAATAATCACTGCTAGCACTTTACGTACTACGCTTACGTATTAGGTAATGATAGAGTAAAAAAGAGTGAAGAGATTTCTGACAGGCAGCGGAATGGGTATATTGAAGTTTTGATTAATAAAAGAGGCAAGTCCGTAATTATCTGAGACATGGACAATTCCCAAGACAGCAGGAGACAGATATCAAAGAGGCAGGTACGGCTCGAATTGCAACTTCCTTCTGTAGGCACTTCATTTGATCCAACGAGATCTTTTTCCACCAACCACCTCCTGAAACCTCGTCATCTTCAAACGGGCGTTTCTTATATCGTGATGCTCCCCATTATCGTCGCGTCGTCATCTCAAATATCCCACGCCCTAAACTGTAATCGGTTCCGGCGGGACGTAACGGCTTGCACCCACACCGTCGGATCCACTGCCATTACCATCAATGGAAAGGGCCTCCATAATTTCAATGCCAGGAACCTGAAATGCTACCCTTTTCTTCTTGACTGCGCCTTGTCGCAACCTTAGAACGGAGACGCACAGCTGACCAGGGCGGAGTGTGCCGCGCCGTACAGCAGGGTAACCAGAACCCTGCTGCCGGAAACACGATTTAAGACGGACAGTGATGAAGAAGAGGGGCCGGGTCCGAGCGAATGGTGGGATGCTCCAGGAACGCCCCTGGTTCCTTTTTTGCCCCTCCAACTAATAGTGCTCCCCTGGGCATTTTTGACGTGATGCTAGTCGTACGGTGGCGTATGCAAGCTCAGGTTCACGCACCCCGTCAGCGCCTTGACCCTCTTGGGAACAAGCTGGATACGAGGTGGTTGAAGACTTCCCTGAGAGAAGCAGTGGCGGGTGCTGTTAGAAGTCGGCCTGAGAAAATCTGACCTGGGACAATACCCCTGGTGGCCCTGGCCTGATGATCTCCTTTCCTTTCTTGAGATAGTAAGAGCATGATGATGCGTGGACCGCCGTTGAACAGGTGCAGTCCTGTGTCCCGAAATCACACGAAACTCCCAATAGACTATCCGTATTCCGAACGCAAACCCTGGATATCCTGGGTATGTAAAAAGTCAATAGCCTGTTTGTGTTGATTTGATTACACTGAAATAGACAGTTAGGAGTGAAAATTTTTTTATGGGATAAACCAAACTCTTTTACGCTTTCCGGGTTGTTGGAACCTAGTGTTATGTGGCATAGGCTTCTGACGCTGGGCTTGGGCTTCTTCATCCTTCGGGCCTTTTCCTGCCTAGACGCCATAGAGGGCTTCTAGTTTGACATACTGAAGTCTCGCATCGTGTTGCCTTGCCTCGCCTCGCCTCGCCTCGACCTCGCCTCCCTCCGTGCCATCCGACCCCATCAATTAGGCACGATAAACAAATAGCTTGGACTTGCTCGCGTGCAGTTCCCCTGCTCCTCCGCTTTGATCGCCCCTCAAAAAATCGCCATCTTCAAAGTATTGGAACCGGCCCCTGCCTCGTCGTCCATCACCGCTTCGGACCAAGCCGTCTTCGGCCTCAGCCCGAATGCCTCCCCGGCTTCTCACCCAGAGTCGGCAATGAGATTCATCAATCAGTCTACTCCTCCGATGTAGAGCGACGCCTCCCGGCGCTAGTCGTCCCCAGAAGATCCACAGAGTCCGCCAATGCCCCGCTCTCCAGCGATGGTTTTTGCAGGCCGTCATGTCACCCGCAAAGTCCCACTATCATGCGACGCCGACGTCTTCGAGATGCGGTTCCCACCACTTGAGGGCTGTGGCGCACGCAGACAACTTAAACGGAATTGCACAAAATTTGAATATTGACTCGTTCACTACTCGTCTTGTACTGCACCTTTGAAGTGTATGTGGAGACGTGGAGTCGGGGCGCGTTCCCGGCAGACTGGAGACGGACACTATCAGATTACACTTATTATAATGATGGTCCAGCGTCGCCACTACCACCCTGGGCTTTGTCCTTATACTTTTCTGCCATGCCGTCCTAAAACGTCTTATCGAAAAAGAAGCCTTTGAAAAACTGCGACAATATGCGCAATCCACCCCCCGAGGTGATGGCTACCTGGCCGACTCCGAACTATGACAACCCTGTTCGGCGAGGGAATGCCCTCATCATCGTGGAAGCGTGCATGATTTCCATGGCATTTATAACTCTCATGGGCCGCATGTACGTCCGAACGTTTATTGTGAAGATGTTCGGGCCTGATGACTGGATAATGGTGGTTGCAACGGTGAGTTGTTGTTCCCTTCCCCTTGCCTCGGTTTAACACCACTCTAAGCCGGCAACATGGGCGTGATTATTCATTATAACTAACGACATGGCTTTTTCTTTTGCTGGTTGCAGGTATTTGGTATTGGCGTTACCACTTGCGTTTTTCTCTCGGATCGATCATATGGTTGGAACATCCACATTTGGGACCTGACCGCTTCCCAGGCTGTCAAAGGCCGACAAGTCTCTCTTGCTGCCCAGACACTATTCCTGTTTTCATCGGGATTGGCAAAGGTCTCAATTCTTGTGACTTACTTGCGAATTGCACCTAAACGTTCGTGGTTCCATCGCCTTACTTGGGCTTCTATAGCTCTCGTGACGAGTCTCATCCTCATCTTCCTCATTGTTCTATGGACGCAGTGCATGTAGGTTTTATCACTTTTTGGCTGTAACATGTTTCGAATTGGAGACTGATGTGAATTTAGACCTATGAGCGCCTATTGGGTTATGGATGGCATTAAGGACTGTGAATCGGAAGGGTCGCGGGTACTGTAAGTTGTCTAACGCTCTCACCCGCCTTGTCCTGAATTTTCCAAGCTGACTTTCCGTTAGGAGCCAGGCAATAACCACCATTTTCACCGATTTGATCGTCGTCGCCTTGCCTCTACCGACCTTGTTGACCTTGAATCTTCCGCGATTCGAACGAATTACTCTCGCTGTACTCTTCTCGGTCGGAATCGTTGTCGTTATCGCCGCCTGTATGCGAGCCTACTGGTCTCACTACGTAACCGACGAGACATATGATGTCACTTGGGAAGGTTTTTATCTCTGGATATGGACCGCACTTGAGGCGAACCTAGGAGTCATCTGCGGTAACGTACCCGCACTGCGCCCTCTCTTCAAGTGCTGGTCCAGGTCACACTCCAGCAGCTACTACACCACTTCCAGTGCTGGCCCCCATACCAGCCGTCCCCGTGGAACGAGCAATGTCACCAAAACCAGTCGCGGGTGGAGCGATAACATACGCGGAAGCAAGGGGATCAAGATTCAGGATGATCATATTGACGTCGAGAGCGCCGACACAGGGATTTATGAGTTGAGACAACAGAGATCCAAGGACAGCCCAGCTTCAACGCTGGAAATGAACACATGGGCGCCGTGTAGGGAGCAACGGCTACCTGATCATTCACCGGGACCTCTGGCCCGGCATTAAAAAGGAATAATGATGAAAGACTTGTAAGGGAATTCTTGGGTTGGCGTTGCTTTGGGGTTCATGATTTGGGCAGCATAAACAAGATGCTGTTGATGAACATGTACAATTTTTGAGAAACCGTGGTTGTGCCACCACGGCGCGTTATTGAACAAAGGCAATACACTTGGGAGATTGAGACATGAGCATATCTCACCTAATGAATAATGATTGATTGGATCTACCCTTTGCTTCAATTTTTTATACCTCCCAAGTCTCACAAGTAACTATGCAAGAGATCGAGTCTGGATCAACAGACACATGCTTCATCTCGTAAAACAATACCTGAAGCTCCTCAGTGTAATCGCGAATAGCTAATACCGTATACCATGGTTAAGTTACGGTATCATAGGCACAAAGCCGGTACTTTACTGGATTTGGCTCGCGATACGACTGTAGAACAGGCGGTAGTCTGAATTAGCTTCCCGGGATTCTTCGATGGAACCCCTGTTACGCTGTAACTCTAACCACCCCCTCGAGGCATGTTTCCGGTTAAAATGGTAGGATTTTCCAGGCGATTCCCAGCGTTCTGGAACGGATGTGTCGACAAGCGGGATCATGGCCCGCATTCGGATGGACTAGTCAGTTCCAACCTCCGGAGGTTGAGCGGCGGCTGTGTCTTGCTTGGGACGTAGGAGGTAGCAGTAATAGAAGACATCAGGATCTGTGGGCGTGAGCTTGGGTGTAAGAACCTTTGAGAAGATCTCGACATCAAAGGGTAAATCGTCCAAATCGAAGCGCCATGCGGAATAACTCAGCGATACCCATACGGCATCGGGCCTGGAGATGCACTCCCGGACGCGGGCCGTCATGCGGCGCAGTGGGTCTTCCCCGGCGCACGACACGGCGTCGACAGTGCTCTTGTCAACGACCAGATCAAATTTTTCCTTGGATGCGAGAGTCAACTGCGTAGCGTCCTGCACAGCGTAGCGCATTTTTACATCGCCAAAGGCTTTAAGTTCGAGGTCTTGGCCACGAGAGACGGCGAGGGGCTCGTAGTCGACATTGAGAACGTTCGTGAAGCCTCGCAAGCGAAAGTGGTTCTGCAAGTCGCTGGTTCCGAAGCCTATATGCAAAATGCGGGCGTCTGGAGAGAGCTTGGAGAGGATGGGCTCGATGATTTTCATAAAATCCTCAGAGGAGAGCAGCCACTCGAAGGAAGTTTCGGATATGAAACGATCGTGCCAGTAGCTCTGCTTCTCGAAGTCGGCGGGCATGATGGCGGCGAGGTCGGAGGCAGCATGACCAAGGATGGGTGAGGCTAGAGGGCTGAGGGGGGGAAGTTGGGGGGCTGTTGAAGAGACCATGACTCTGATCTGATCTTATCTTATCCTTTTGTATTATTACTAGGATTGAGAATGGGGGCCTGGTGTCCACCGATTTTTTTTACCCGCCTGTGCCTCGTCGGAAGGTTGATTGTAAGTGATATTCAATTTTTTTCTTTTTGGGATAAAATCTTGACGATGAGAAAAATAAAATCCCCCCCTTAATTATTACTTTGCTTGCCTTGGAGATGAAAAGAGGGATCCACAGAAACCAGGATTGACTTTGATGCCGGGCCAACGTCAACAGTGAAGTGTGCTCGTATTTTGGCAGTTTGTGCCCATGTATTTCTGGGGCTTTCCATTACTTTTTCGCCATGGGTCTAGTTAAGTGTCCTTCTAGGGGAAATTCAACGGCACGGCTTCTCACACGGTGGACGAGTTGGGCAAGGGGGGATGAAGGGGGGGGAGGGGATGATGATGAACTGACCTGAGAGTATGGGCAGAGCTAAAAACGAATTCATAATGTTCACGTACTGTACTGTAAAGGCCCTGACGAGTTAACAGCCAACGAATTCAGATCTAGCAAGTGCCGATGTGAAGCGTTTCGAGTACCGCGCGGGTACGCTAATCAAGTCTGGTGATGGTCGACACGATGCGGGATTCTACCATAATCACGGAAAACATGTCGTGACAAAATGACGTTGTTCAGTAATCCGCATGGGGGCCGAGGATGTCTCATGATCCGAGATTATGAGATGAATTTTAACTAGCTATTAAGGATTCTCCCGAACGATAGCTAAATTTTGTTCACGGATCAATGGCCTTCTCGTTCACCTGGGGCCTGGAATCAATAACCTACTGAAAGAAAATGACGTACCATATTCGGAGTTTTGCCTAGACGGATGGGGACGTGATTGGCAGGGGCCGCTGACGAGCCTAAATCCTATAAATATTAGCCAATTATACGCGTGTAAACAACACCAGCCACACATTCCCCGTACACGAGGCGCGGTTTCAGCTTCGCCTCACGAGTGCCGCGTCAACCCAAACGCAAGCACCTGGGTCTTGGGTGGGCAGCGGCCAAGACCGAGAGCATGCGCATCCCCCTCCAAGGAATTTAAATCACAAGGGCCAAGGATGACGAGGCACACGCTGCCGTCCTTGGAACGCTTTCTCTCCTACATCATTTCCGCTGTGTCCTAGATTTGGCTCTTTTTACCTGCAATACCTACGACTGACCGACCTTTCGGTTATCACATTCGCTCCAACCACCAACCGCCTCTGTGACTTCTCGCACTACAACAGCTACAGTACCACCACCAAGCGACGTGACCCCCCAATTGTTAAGCCTCTTCCTGCGAAACATCCGTATACGCACACCGCCACCACCATGGCTCCTACGGCTCTCTCACAAGCACTCGCTGCAATGCCCTTCCGCATCGGCGTCGTCCAGCTGGCTTCCAAATCCGATTCCGACGTCCATACCGCCCTCCTGCGCCGCAGTCTCGAACATCCGAACCACACCCAGCAAGTCACGTTGGGTATCATCGCCGTCTATGTCGTCGTCATCGCGATCCTCTGGAATGTACCTTACGTTCGCATGGTCCTGTGGCCATTCAAAGTGTGTAGCCATTTCACAGTTCATGTATTCCATTCGGTCTTTTATGCGCCGTTGTGTGTTGTTCTTGCGATACGAAATACAAACACAACATAACTTGTGATTGATCATGAAACCTCGCTAACAAATGCTTCAGATGCTTGTCATCGCCTTTCACGAATTCGGGCATGCCATCACCGCCGTCCTGACCGGCGGCCGCGTAAAATCCATCAGTCTCGACCCCCACGAAGGCGGCGTTACGCACATGGTCGGCGGCAAGAGTGCCATCACTTTGCCCGCTGGATACTTGGGCTCGTCGCTCATCGGTGCTCTCCTCATCTTTTGCGGGTTCAACATTGTCGCTAGCAAGATTGCTAGCTTTGTTCTTGGAGCTTGCTTCCTGCTCACTCTTTGGTGGGGAAAGCGGGATTGGCTCACCATTGTCACTATTCTGCTGGCTGTTGGTCTTCTTGTGGCATGCTGGTTCATCTCACATGCACAAGCCCTGCGCTTTGTTGTCCTCTTTATCGGCGTCATGTCCTCGCTGTACAGCGTCTGGGATATCTGCGATGACCTGATTCTTCGCAAAGTCAACTCGTCTGATGCTAGCGTCTTTGCCAAGCGCTACGGCGGCTCCTCACAATGCTGGGGTATCATCTGGTCCATCATATCTGTGCTCTTCATGGCTTGCGGCATCGTCGCTGGCTTGGCTGCCTTCTCCCAATCCTTCTCCGAGCAAGAGAAGGATTCTCAAAAGTTTATTCCGACCTAATGAGCGAGCGACATGACATGGTTGGATGCTTGTTCTAGCGTCTACTGACTTGAGTTTGATTGTGTGATTGGGAATGTTTGGGGCGTATTTTTGGGGAATGCTTGATTCATCGGCTGGGCTTGAAAGATAGTTAACGGCCGAATTGGACCATAGCTGATCATGATAATGATAAAGGGCAACCTATGAAACGGTGGGAGGCTCTAAGCCTGTCGGATTGGGAGCATGGATGATACCCCGTGTAACTGTGTCTCACTTTGACAGGAGATGCTTGCTAGTTTGTAATGAAATATTTCTGATCTTCACTTGACTTTTCTAGACCCGCACGTTCACAACGGATCGGTTCACGTCAACTATTTTCTTGTGATTGAAAACCGGACGGATGTAATGTAACAGTCGGAGTCTTGTCCCTAAAGAATAATTTGTCGCCTGACTATCCGACGGGGGAATTTGCTCGACGCGGTGTCTCCGGGCATTCGTCCTACAGCGGACACTAGAAGAGTCGTCCCGATGATGGGAACAAACATCGGTGACGGTTGGGAAGGCAGGTTACCTCCGTGATACGGGATTTGCGCCGTGGTTCGGTTCATTGCTCGACGGAGGAAGAAAATGATGAGCGGTAATGGCACAGTGAGGTGGTTTCTCACAGATGGGTTGCCAAAATATAAGTACGGCAGTTGGACTACCTGGAGCTTGCTGTTCTCATGCTTCATACTCGTTCCATAGACAGTTCCTCCATTGACCGCTTCGATCCCTCTACGTCATGACTTCTTCAGAAGTGAAGGCCGGCAAGAATCCCGCGCTAAGCATCTGTGGGGAGAAATACTTCTTTAGTGGCCCCAACATGAGCTGGGGGTGAGGTGTCACGGATACCAATCTTCATATCTTTAGTAACTAATTTCGCGAGATAGTAACCGTTTCCAGAGCGCGACTGGAGTCCCAGATCCAGAACAGTGCCAGCTGGGCAAGGATAAACACCCAAACGTCTATGCTATCTTGGGACCTAAGAGACAGTTCTTTCGCTGCACACGTCCACGTGGAGGTGACGTTGCGTCCTTCAGTAAGTCGAACAGCCTCAACCTCATCCGTTTCGTCGCCCCTATAATGCCGTCGTACCTAGTTACAAACGCTTCTGACATGTGCTTTCTTCACTGCAGACGATAGCGAACTTCAAGACTACGAAGACTTGACCGTCTTCCTTGACGACCAAAACGTCGCCCGCCCACGTTTTTTGTCCCTCGGTTGTAATGGGCACTTTTACATCCGTGCCGAATCTGGAGTCGAGAAATGGGACGTTCCCGGCCCCGTCACCGAGCAGCTTCTGAAGAAGTACACGGGCGGTGACGCATCCATTGAAGGCCTGTGGCTGGGCAGTGGGGACGCCTTCTTCGCGCAGCGGTGGGACGGGACAAAGGTGTTTGACCTGCGTGGACAGTACCCAGGACTGCAGAGGGCGTTGGCTCGACGGGGTCAGGATCAGAGCGACGAGGATGCAGATATAGTGTCGGTGGCGATGGATTTGGATGGAGGAACGAAGTTTGCGATTTTGTGGAGGGACGGGATGGCAGAGTGTGAGGAGGGGATGAAGGCGGACGCAGACGGGAGGGCTTTTGAGGTGTGGTGTGTTGGGAATGGGTATAAGTTGGGTTTGTAGAAGCCATTTCTTGGACTCATAAAATAAATCGAGGACTCAAGACAGGTTTAGTTGAAGTCATCGCAGAAGAGCGCTGTGTTTCAGTCTGCTAAAGGTATCGTGTTTTCCACACACTTATTCTCTCGAATTCCTATTACCGAAAAGTTCCCTATTACTGAGATCTAGCTATTTGTGTTTGGAGTTCCCCGATGAAGTAGGAAAAGTCATAGTTCTCTAGTCCTATAAACCACCTAGCCCCTATCCCACACCTCGGATTGGTCAAGAGAAGCTGCGAACCATCGTGAAGGTCAATGTTTGCTAGAGCCATCGAAATGTGGTCAACTATTGGTTAAGATGGCCGTTCTAAAGTCTCCAAATGCACTTAAACTGAGCGCCTTGATGAATCTAGTGAGTGCATCGCGGCTATCCATACTAATCCTTCTGTAGCGCCAGAGCCTCAAGGGCCTGAAGTCGGTTATTAACTAGCATAGCCAATCGATCCATGCTGATCTTCTCGTCTGGATTCTTGACACTTAGAAGATGCGCAGTCTTGACCATATTCTTGATCTCTCGACCGTTCAGCTCGTACCCGGCCAACTTGTCAAGTTCCGCCTCCGTTATGGAGAAGTTATCCCTGCCGGCCTTGATGAGGAAGTTCTCCCAAACTTGTCGGCGCGCGGATACTGTGAGATTGGCGTAGCGAAGGAAGAGGTCGACACGCGATTGGATAGCGTGGTCAAGACTGGCCATGCGGTTGGTGGTCATGAAACAAATACCTTGGTAGTATTCAAGCTTGGTAAGGAACACTGCGCACAACGTGGCTCAGATTAGTCTTTGACTACTTCAACGGCGCCAAATGAGCCGTGGGTGAAGTTTTTCTTACCTGCAACAAGCTCGTTTCGAGCCAAGTCCGCATTCGATCGTGCACCGAGGAATACATCGGCCTCGTCCAGAAGCAACATTGCGTTCCACATCTTGCAGAGATCGAGTGCCTCATCAAGTGCACTTTGAACGTCGGCTGGATTGGTTCCGAGCGTTGCTGCGCTGACATTGTACAGCGGGACGCGAGCGCGTTCGGCAACTAGACCTTCAAGTTAGCTAACCGACCCGAGCAGAATTAGTCGAGCTCTACATACCTGCTTCGGCGGTGTATGTCTTTCCGACACCTGGCGGGCCAAACATGAGAATAATAATGCCGCGGCCTACGAGTTAGGTAAGTTTGTGGCGGAGATGTATGTTAGAAAGGATGGCCATACCTTTGTCCTCCACAAAGTCATCGAATGAGTCGCTGGAAAGGGCCTTGTTCTCAACAAAAGCCCAAGCCAGATCCTTCTCGTTTCCGGGGAGGATCAGCTTCTCAAAGGCTTCATCGTTCCAGACGACTGGGGACAAGTTATCAACACGGAAACGGGCTATGGGCACAAGTTAGTATGTAAACAAGTCGCTAAACACAACCGACATTTAAACGTACCCCAGTCCTTTTTCTTAAGGTCCAGCCCAATAACCCAAGGTGTCGCAAGAAGGCACTGAATGTCGGTGAGAGGATCCAAGACCTCACATCGCTTGAGCGGTTTGGCTGTAGATTTTCCGATGCTCATCGCTGGCCCGTCTGCCGTGGGTGTTCCCATGATGCTCGGAGGTGAGCGTGGTCGTACATGAGGAGAGCGATTGCGTTCCCTACCGTATGGTTGCGGTGGACGATACTCCCTGGGATGGGGCTGACTCGGACTAAACGGCGACGGTTGGCCCTGAACAAACGGCATCGGTTGGCTGGAAACCATACTAGGGTTCGCGAAGATTACATCGTTATCAAAGTCGTTATCAAAGTCAGCCTGAGGCCTTCTAATGCGTCGGTCTGAACTAAATTCACCCTCGATACGACCAGAGCCAACATCGGTGGGCTTGGACTCCTCAAGTTGTTTAGCTGTCTCGAATGGCCGAAGTTCGGGTTTAGTCTTGTTCATGGAGTGATAGTAGGCATATGTGTCGATGATGACACGTCCAGACACCTAAAGAAAGGTCTTGTCAGTTCACGGCGTGTGGGCATGCAGGAAAAGAGAGGATTAGTTACCGGCCGCTCATCGCACCCTCCAAGAAGAATCTTGGTTCCTTTGCAAGTCTGGAAATGATAACCACGAAGTTTTTCGAACAGACGTCCTCGCTCAATGATGCGCTCTTTGATTTCTTCAGCGGAGGAGTTGAAGCTGAGAGGATAAACTGGCAGCGAGTCGACATGCCTGTTCCCGTTGAAACAAGCAATGTTTACGTTGGTGCTTTGGTAGCCGCAGTGTTCGCCATTCCAATCGACGTACTCGAGATCAATTTTCCAATAGGGTTTGCCGTCTGGCATCTGCCGCTTCTCGTATCTAGTCACACGGCAGATTGCCTCGACACCGTAGATGGTAGTGATGACCAATTCGCTAGGCGGAAAGATCTGCCAAATATCCTCAAAGACAATCTTTCCGGTGTCCTTGGTGAGAGCCAGGGCCTTGATGGAGTCTGCGAGAATGGGACGGAGGAATGCTACCAGTTGCTGGATGGCTTGCATGGTATCTGAGCCTGGGTCCTGGTCCTCAGCGTTGAGGAGGTCCACAAGGCGGTCCCATCGATGAACGAGCGGATTGTAAGGGAACCTAAATGTCCATTCTTCGAGATCAGGGTCGAAGTCCTGGTACTTCTCCAGAGCGGTGCGGATATGAGCTCTCATGGGAGTACTCTGGATGGTGAAGGATTCTGTGATCCATTTCCCGCGGTTGTCAACATGGCGATGGACGATAGGGTCGCCCGCGGTGGCGAGATTGAGGTCTTCTTCTTCGGTGTTTGGATCTTTGAATTTGGACCATCTTTCGCTCTCGCCACAGCTGCAACACCGTCTATAAAGATTCGTCACAGAAGATTCGCCATCCACAGGTTCCGACTTAGGGGTGTCATTTCCGGTTGTAGAGTCCGTCATAATGAGGCTTGGGACGAGTATTGGTGGTTTTGTGGTGGGTAGGTAGGTAAGGCTTTGCGTGAAGGATGTGTGGGCAAGGTTGGATTATTATGGAAAATGATCGAACTGTCAACGCCTTTTATATATCTCTCCTTCTTTTTTTCCCTGTGTTTGTTTCACCACAAGGCAAACAAGGCAAAGGGGGTATGCACGGCGTTGGGGACGTTTCTGCCTTACCTTGTGTGCTTATGCGCGCATTCGCCGAGCGTGAATCAAGCAAAGACCTCGTAAAATAGCTTTAGGATACGTCCGAGGCAGACTTATCCTCTAGGGCTGAGTTACAGGGTCCGATAACTACAAAAATGCCACCACTGCACGACGAGCAAGGATGGACAACAGGAATACCGGTACATCGACGTGTCTGAGATTAGGCGCCTGCGGCCCTCCACAGCGTGCTTCTGCCTAGAGAACCCTGCCGTCAGCTGGTATATCCAATGCAGCGTAACCGCCTTTGATGTGGCGTTAAGAAGACGGCAAATAGAAAACAGAGATGGAAACATGCAAGTTAGTGATGCGCTGCCAATGTGACTCATTTGGAGCCATTTACGTTGTTATTGGCCCTAGTCAGCTCGCGAACATGAATTATGGGAGAACCAGCTCGACCAGGATTAAGTCCGCCAATCCACCGATTCTTCTCCTCGCAGGGATTTTTTCACATACAAACAAGGAAATTCCTGAACTTCGATTTATATTTATGCAGAGTCCAGCCGCCACGCTCTGAAAAATTGATGGGGGTTGATCGATGTCTATGTTTATGTCCAAGAAGGAGTCTGGTTGAAGTAATTCACGTACTGAAGTGGAAGCCCCAGCAACATCTTCCCTTGAGCTAATGAAAAAAAAAAAAAAAGAATCCGCATAACGGATCGCTGGTAGGTAAATAAAGAAGACTCAGCGCAGTTAGAGGGATCGGTAATGCCATTTCTTCTTCTCTGCCATGGTTAGAGAAATGATCGCTAAGGGGTGAAAGAGCCTACCCAAGGGTACCCATGGATATTTCGGACTCCATGACAGCGGCTTAGACATTTGACTGATCAGCCCAGAGAGCTTTCACCGGGTCACTGAAAGACTTTAAGATAAAATAAGGGAGAGCATTTGTACTGCAACTTTGAGTGAGGGCACCGGATAAAATAACTGTGAACCCTTTGTTATCATTTAACTCTATGCTCAACTCTCTTCCAACCATGCCCATCCTGCAGCTATCATGGATCCCCGTCCCAGTTCTACCCAACAACTTCTTCTACTCCATTTACAGCTTCAAAGACATCCCAAGCCAGGAACCAAGCCCGTTTCGCACGTCAAGCGGACGACTGTAAAGTTGTGGGATCTGTGATAGTGTTATTTCTGGCATAAAGATCTGGAAAGGGGAAAACTGCGGTCGATAAGAGAGCCAGTTCGTCTTAGCTTCATCTCATCAAGAGACCACTAGACCCAACACCACGTTGAGGTGCGAACTAATCGTTGGGGCGACCGACCGAAGTCAGCCGCCACCATCCCTCGAGGAATGGTGAAGGAGTATGGAACCCCCTAGCCAGCGGCTACATCAGGACAGTCCGGGCTTATCCTGGAATTGCCCTCGAACCCAGTCTGAATCCAGGTCTTCGGAGCAGACGGCGTCGGGGACCTCGATGGCGCAGTCCGGTTCTCTCGCGTCCCTTCTTTGAAACAAACACACGGACAGCCTCAAGTGCGTCTCGCCCGAGAGCGGTCTGCTTCCGAAGCTCCTTAAGAGATTCTC